>OMNN01032334.1:0-10081 GCA_900302755.1 Chromis chromis | reverse complement strand
CACCCCCCCACACACCCCCCCCCCCACACACACACACACACACACACACACACACACACACACACACACACACACACACACACACACACACACACACACACACACACACACACACACACACTTTACCTTGAAGTGATGTATCTGAAGCAATAAAGTGACCAATTTAACATCCTCATCTTCAACATCTGCCACTTGGAGATAAAAGGGAGTGTTGTCAACATTACTGCAGACTGTAGTTAATAGCCTTCTAGTACAGATGAGGCCTAGATTTCGGTGGCTGTACCAGGAAAGCAGTAATTTTAACTATAGTATGCAGTATTTCTAATAAGACCAGACGCTCTGTATGCCTGTAATACATAAACTGAGGTATCCTGCAGATCAGATGAATCCCTAACTCGTCTGGATTGAGCTTTTCAGGAAGTGCGAACTAGTAACTTCCTCCCTCATGAGGCATTCCAGTAATTATGCAAAAATAAAGTTTTATTAACTAATAAACTGATTATTAGGTTCTAATCTCAAATCTGTTCAATAAAACTGGACACAGATGTTTAATTTAAAGTGAGAGGAAATTTAGCACAAGACTGCAACATTCATGCAGTATAAAGTTTTGCTATCCTTACATGGCCTCTCTGCTCTTACCTCAGTGTCCCCTACATCCAATTTGATGCCTCTTGAATTGTTAATCAGCCAGTGGAATATTAAGAGCTGCTATTCTGCTGCTCTGCCAGGGGCAACAATGTGAAACATTAAATACCAAAATAACTAAGTCTTAATGATTCATTTAGGACGCTATTGATTTGGTGTGCTGTAAATTACAATTAAAAGGCCTTGTTTTTGCATTTCAACGGGACTACTTTTCCCATTTAATAACACTGTAGACCAGTCCCAAACACTGTTTAAACAACTAAAACTGAAAGACAATGTAACACCAACTGATATAAAGTGCATTTTTTAATGAATTTGTTTCAAGACAAGCTTTACTCAAAAGTTTTTGCAGTCAATAAAAATTAAGCTTCTCTGTTTGTCTTTGCAACTCCTCTCCTCCCTCACGCCATACAATAAATTTCCAGTCTTTGAGAAGACAGAAAAGACAGAGAGAGGTCATGTTGTTGTTTTCTGAACTTTAGCAACTCTTACTTGAGATTAAAAAAAAAACAGCATACATGTGTTAAATTGTATCAATCTAAAGTTTAAAACTTAAAATAAGAATGAAAGACATTGATCAACAGGTGGGTGGAGCAGGTTTTATATTCTTTGGGCATTTTATGCACGGAACTTAAATCCAATTTTAATCATTTATTTCTGAATAACCTACATTTATACACTCCTATCTATACAAATGTTTTAAGAAAATCTTCAAATATAAAATAGTACTTTCCTGTTAAGCCATAAATCATGGAATACGAGAATGTCAATGTCATTAGAAAACTAAACATTTCCTGGAATCGTGTAATTCTGTCCTGTGAATTCACTTGGTAAAAGACGACACTGACATTGCCAGATTTAGTCGTTTGCTTCCCCTTGTGACCATCCATGCTCGAAATGTGTGCACTCATGGGACTAGTGGGGCACTTACAATAAAAGCTTTCATCAAATGGCATATGTGGAATGATATATATCAATACTCCTAAAAATATCGCCTTTAATGGACATTTAAAGTGGTAGCATCTCTCTCTTCTTTTTTTGTCTTAACTTAGTTCCACAGTGAAATCAAAGTGCTCCCAATATGTTTTTTTTGTGTGTAAAATAATATATTTATATGTGAAATTCAAATCCCCATACATGAGAGACACAGGTATTTGCCTGCCAAAAATCTCATTAAGATGCAGTGATGGGACCTGCATTAACAACCAGTGTGCTTTTGTTATTTTTTCACACCTTAAGATTGCGTGTATGATTAACTTGCACACCTAAAAATTGAGCGGAAAATTGAACATCTGCACTGTCATACTCTCAGACAGATCTCCTCTATAAAATCCTGCAACCCAGTAATGATTGGACCAAATTCACTGTGACAGAAATTAAACATGGCTCCTTTGATGCGACCACTGACCCTACAAGGGCATCAAGAAAGAAAGAGCCTATATGGAACAGTGGGCAGTCTGATGCAGTAGAGAAACACATTATATATGCCATAGGGGCTAAATTAGGCTCATGTGCAACAGGTCAGGTGGAGCAGTGTGCATTGGCCGATACCTTATCTTGCTCTGTCAGCAAGTCTCCACTGTCCCTGGGATTAATTGTGTCTGTCCACTTGAGACATGGATGTCACGCTAGTGTGTGCTCAGCAGCCCCCACTGCCTCGTCGTCAACTGGAAGAGAGGGAGAGAGAAACAGTTGTTTTCTTTTCATGCTGTAACTGTACTGTGCCAAGTGCACAATAGGCAGCATTCCTGTTGTTGTACTCGGTTATGTTTCGGTTCATGAGGTGGGATACATGTGTGGCAGGAGAAAGGGATGCGAGGGATTTAAGTGGTGAGATGAGTTACACAATACTAGAGAGAGGAAGAGCGGAAAGAAAGAGTGACAGAAAGATGTACATGTCAACAAATGCTATAACCAGACCAGACTCAACAACAGGCAAATCCTACTTTTAAACACTGGTTAAAAGTCTGACATACTGTACCATATTCCTCTATGATTTAGAGCTTGTGTGTTGTTTAAAAACATAAAACTGAGCCATACTGTTGCACTGTACGTGTTCCTTTATTAGAGTGAACATAGACACTGTTGTTGTTTTTAGATCATACACAAGCTGGAAAGCACAAGAAGTCAAAGGTGAGTCTGAAAATAAGGGTTTTATTTTCCAAATACATTAGAAAAATCTATTTACAAAAGAGCACTAAAGTTCTTGGCCAACCAAAGAGGTCAAATGAACAGAACTAAACTCAGGCTATGATAACAAAGTAACTCAACAAACCAACTGAACTGTGGAACAAAACTTAGACCTGACCTTATAAACAAACAAACAAAAAAAAACCTCAAGAGGACAGATATGCTGGTTAATTAGCCCAGCTATGCACAATGGGGGTAACATAAAACACCTGACTTGACTTCTAATCAAAATAATATAGTATTAAACAAATCTCCAAAATATTTTAAATACCTAATTTAAGTGAAATGAATCTTGCCTCTTGGCACAGTCTCACTGGTATTTCTGGTATTTAACACTGCTGCTTCCTGGGCTCCATCTTTTACCCAAACTTAGTCATTTGACCTCAGCACCACAAGTATGGCTGACCCCCAGCACCAGTAAAGCTACAAAAGAGTTAGTACAGCTCATTATAAATCAATTTAATACAATTTTGAATATACAAAAGTTAGCTAATTGTGCGGGCTACAAAGAGAACTAACGTACTTTCCACAAATGCTAAATAAACCATAAGCATGCAGTTTAAAATGGAGGATTATGTGTCATCTTTTAAATGTTTCTGTGCATGTGCACAAAAAATGTTCCACACGGAGAAAACTAGCGTTGCTTGTTGTATAAGTGGCCTCATGACTACTAACAGCTAACCTTTTCACCTGCAGCAGTTATACAAAGTGAACATAGTGGATAGACCTGCTTGAACATTTGCATTGTAAGTGCAACTAAAGGAAGTGTACCATAGATATACTGCAGAATTTAAGATATAATTATATGATGTTGCCCATTGCATATGCTAACATTGATGAAGTGACACTTACCCGTCCAGTAATGACAAAACAGTTTTTTACTGGTAGACTCCACGCTGAATATTTATCACAATTTGGTCCGTGCACCCTTCCAGGTTTTTCCAAAAGTCTTTAAATATGACAAAAGAAGGATGATCAAGGATTTTCAGATTTCTGAACACTGCAGATCTGGAACATTGTTGGTTATGGCTCTTTCAATACCTGAAAGCACACCAGTATTATATGGGTTAGTAAGGTTTAATCTATGACGTTTAAGTAACATTTGGGTTTGAGGCTAAACACCACAAACAAGGTGGTGTAGTTGGAGAGTGATGGCGAGATGGACTAACAAGTTGTTCTTTAAGTCTTTTTCATGGAAAGATGTAGCATTGCTAGCTTTATCCTTTAATGTACTACTGTATAGGATGTGCATGTAAGACATGGGCAATACCAGCTATGGGGAATTTCATCATATTAGCAACAGATGTTACACACATGCTTTTTTAGAGGTATGACATAGATCAGATACCCCCGTGAATGAAGAAATGACAGGCAGAAGAGATGTCAAACAGTCAAGCAAAGTCATTTAACTCACTTGTCACGTGACTGAGTTTGTCCCTATGTGTGTGTGTGTGTGTGACAGAGAGAGAGAGAGAGAGAGAGAGAGAGAGCGAGCAAGAAATAGTGAGTGGGGGGTTACAGGAAGTCAGTGGGCAGACTCCTTGGTGGCACTGCCACAAGAGGGGGTGTCGACAGCTGGCTGGTAATTGCAACTTGCAGTAATTAAGACCTGAAAATTAGCTGACAGTTCTGGTGCTTTGGTCTAGAGTAACATTCTGTTTCCTTTAAGTTATCCAACCACAGAGCATTTGAAGGCTGCGTTCATCGCTGACAACACCTTGATTAGCAGTGAGAAGAATGCTGCCAAACAAAGACGTGTAATTATGTGTTTACTAACTCGCGCCACCCATACCCTGAACACTTGACTCTATGGATCAATGCTGTGAGCTTGCAACTATTATATGTTGTTCCAAACCATGAGACAACATATACAGACGCTACAGACAGCAGTGCCTCAACAAAGAGTGTTAAAGGACAATAGAAAGTCGACATGACTTTGGTTATAATGAAGCGTGAAAGCCACCAGCTATTGCATGTTGAACAGTTGCCAATAAATTATGTCAGCTCAGGAAACTGCAAATAAATAAATGAAGGTTAATGTACACCAAAAGATATAAACTTAAAATTTTAATGTCAATCATACTGAACTATACAATTGTATCTTTATACATCACACAGTAGATTTGATTGGAATGGTCCATGCCAAATACAACCATGCTGCATCATTTTACATGTTTTGGATCCGATCCACTTGTCACCGTTTGAAAAAGCTAGTATGTTGTAAATTAACATTAAGGATGCTTAACTACTTTGTTGTGTTTACCTGTTTGGTATGCAAGATCACCCTCAAACCTGTGACCCCATTCACCACACTGGCTCCTCATGACTTGTCCATTAAATTTTAAAGAGCACTGTCTGCCTGGATGCTTCCACAGTAGGTCAGGCAGGGGCAAGATGTTTGCAAAAATCAAAGCAATGCAGCTCCTCACCATTCATTTGTTTATTTTTACTTTTTATTTGTGGAAAGTTTAAACCAATTTTGTCTGTTACAAACTTTTTGAAGTGGATGAACCATGTCAACAGCCTGTTGAATAGCTGTGTAATACCCTATAATAGTCCACATGTCTTCCAGCGATGGGTAACATAGAGTGCCCCTGAACTGCAGGAATATCAGTCCCTCAAGCTGTTGTCTTCAGCTTTGCAACACTCCAGTCTCCCAACCCTCCCTAAGAAAAGTCACTACATAATAGCCCTGGGGATGTCAATAGCTGGGGAGGTTGCACGGTGTCTCCTGTTAGCTGCATGCACTGGCCTTTTGTTTGCCAGATTTTCCTCGTACTCAATTGAGGCAATTATTCGCTCCACTTGGCAAATTTGTCCTCCTTTCACCATCTGAGTCGACAGATGATTTAAAAGGCACCTACAGAACCTCTGAAAGCCAAAGCATTCCTGACTGGGGCTTTAATTTGTCCAATTAGGCAGCTAATGAGCTAATTTAGAGCTCAAGTGAACCTCAATAAAGATGAGTGTAGCCGGCCAGGACGTTGTGGCTACAGGACTTGACTAAATGGAAAGGTTTTTGATTTTGGAGATGAGATTGTTTTTGTTTTTTTTATTACCTTTTCCCAGCAATTGAATATGGAAATGCATCAATGAACCCTTGAAATTTGAAGTGGCACTCCAGATAAACTAACATTTTCTAGCTTGACACTGCAGTTGTTGGGTTGAGGTTTGGCCACATTGTGGCACAAAAACAACTTAAGTTAAGTAAGGGTAAAACACACATGGGTTTCTCTTGAAAATGGTTCACCACCATAAAATAAAACATAAATGAAAGGTCTATAAAATGATAAAAATCCTGAAAGAAGCTGTACTGCTGCAGGGCTTAGTCACTTGATCATAAACATATGTCAGATTTGGTCTTTGGCTAACAACCAGTACATGTGTGCACAATGGTTCTCTCAACATACCATGTTGGCTAATTTTGAAAAATAATTTTCTCAAACACATAGATTCCAGTCCATCCCCAACTGAGCAAGAAAAAAAATCAGCAGATAAATTATATGTGCATATATATGTTTATGTGCAGAAATGCCCTACATATTCGCACAAATACAATTTGGGGTTGGTCTGTGGGGATGAGGGAGTATTATTTACAGTTACTTACTCAAGTATTATTTGAGGAAATAATGTGAAGCCCTCTGGCCTGCGTGACTTGCCTTAGGCTCCAGGGCTCCACACACTATAAAAATATCTTTTCTCAGTCCTCTCAGATCCAAGTATTTCCATCATTTTAAAAGCCTCCACCATCCTCATACTTACATTCACCAAACAACAACTCTAGAACACCCCTAACTCTGTTGCTTCTAAGACATAATGCGTCTTGCATTTCTTCTTTTTCTTTTTTGAAATTGCCACAAAGGTCAAACATCAAAGTCAGTCTTCTAAAATTGTAATAATCCATTATAAATGACACAGCAATTAGGCTGAACTCTAATCTGTTTTTTCTGTCAAGCACCTTATTTATACATTTGCTGTAAGTGAATTATTAATGGAAAATCTCTTAAAAGAAAACGAAACATCTGCCATTATGCAAATCAAGTTGTTCCGTGTGCCCAGAGCAAATTACTGTTGCGTTGACATCAGTTGTCAGACAAGATATTTCAAAAGACAGAAGCATACATTACACATTCTGTTTCTCAGTTCAGCAAACCTTTACCTTTTTGCAGGTGTAAATCAAATGTTCTGTCAAACCAATGAAGCAGTCAGAAACAGAAAATGGGTTGAAAATGAAAGGTCGGTTAAAGAAGAATGCTTTCAGTCTCTTGAATACTCATGAGTTTACCAACAACATTTGCATTAATTAAGAATCCACCTGGTTTCCTACATGCTCTGTCCACTTGGCTACTCTCCGAGTGACATTACAGTGAGGATGTCATCAGGATTGTTTTGCACTGAGCTTGAGACTTTTATTTTTAGATTTTTACCAGAAAGTCTGTGTTGAAGTGTGAAGTGGATATACAGTATACAACAGAAGTGAGCACACCCAGTGCAAGCAAGTGAGTTGACAAGTAGCGTACTTCCTTTGATGAAAAATCTAAGACAAATACTTTACAAAGCCCATATGGAAAATACAAGCCCCAAAGTAGAAATTCGGTGCATAAAAAAATTAAAATACCTGTGATCACTGACACACAAATTGGACAATCTGTGATCACTGAAACAAAACTGAGTACAGCTGTGATTAACATGGTTATAAAATAACCTGTGAACCTTCCAGATTTTGTGACCTATGGGTTGAGCCCGCCTGCATTTCTGCCTCATGGCCCCACAAGGAGAAAAACTGTCAGAGAATCTTAAAAATCTGACTAAGACAGTGATGAAAAAGACAGTAAATAGATTTTAGATTAGATAAAATAGATTTTTTACTTATCTTACTAAAGTACAGTAAGATAGGTAAAAGATCAGTGAAAACACAGCTGCAGCAGTCATCAACAAACAAGCCAGAGTACAACTAATCAGAGCTGCAGTGGTCATCCTCTCAAAATGACACCAAAGACAGTGTGGTACTTGCACAACGGCTCTGAAAAACAGCCAGGCAAGTGCTTTGGACCTGGTACAGGTGTTATCAATCAAAATCAGAGTTTCTGTGACAGCTCAGACAGTGAGAGGGACGTTGCAAAACATCAGCCTTGATGGACCAATCCAAGAAAAAAAGACCTTACTTGGTCTTTGGCAGAAAATAGCAAGATGAAACTTTACTGAAGAACATGAAAAGTGCCAGATGAATATTGAGAGCACATTTCTTGGTCAGATGAGACGAAGATGAATTTGTTTGGCTCAGATGGGTTACAGTGTTCGGTGTGAATCTGACCAAAGGACTACCACAGGAGGGAGTGTGAGTATTAGGGGCAGCATAAGCAAAAGGTGCTGGTGACATGGCATTTATAGACAGCACCATGAACGCATGTGGATATAACAAAATAATGGCTCACAAGATGACTTCCAGTCTGCAAAAGTATGGCAGAAGAGGATTACTCCAGCATGATAATGACCCAAAGCATACTGCCAAAATCACACAAGAGTTTCTGAAGGAAAAAGAAAGGGAAGTACTGAAAAAATAATATGCTTAAATCTCAGTCATGGAAGGTTTACAGGTGTTTGTTTCCCACTGTGGGGCATGTAATTTGAATCTAGTAAGTCTAACTCTTCAACTTAAAAGTAGTCAAATTACTGTAAGGTGATGCAATTTTAATCGTTTGACATATCACTACTTTTTAGAATCTGTCTATTGAGTCCCCAAACTTTACAGAAGTGCAATGCTGAATCACTGGCCTATAACTTTAGGTACATGTGCAAGCTTTGTTTCAAGCTCTCAGCTGCATTATTGTCTCATGGTTCTGATCAGCAAGTTTGTTCAGTTGCCATGGAGTCCTCAATGTAGCTAAATATAAAAAGACAAACATTATTCATGACAACTGAGTAAGAAGTCCCTAGCAGTGTGGGCAGAGTTCTTGTGTTTTACATACACATATAACAAGTAATACATATTTTATAATGTATATTTTCACCCCCAACCCTCTTTTTCTACAAATCAAAATACCAGAATTGCCTCTGGATATAGTACAAGAGAAATGTGCACAGGTCAAGCCCCAAATATATATTTTTTTAATTTTGAGTGAATTTTCAATAAAACAAAGCTATGTGCCGTATTTGGCAACCTTTACCTCTGAGCAGGCCTTTGAACACATGAGGTTGCGATGTAATGTCGGGCCAATTTTGCTGCAGTCTTGCCAAAGAAAACAATAACGTTGGAGGTGGCCTCTGCCAACACTGCAAGGCTTTTGTCTTTGGCATCTCATAGGCCTCTATGACAAGGTTAAACTAAAGAACATTCCCTCCCCTACATGCCTGCTCTGCAAAATGAGACTTGACTGGCTTGTCTGTGCTACCAAAGAATTAAAGTCTGAGCAGCACAGGGGCAGCCTGAAAAATCATGACTTGCGAGTACGCACACACACACTTTCACACAAACACACTGTGATCTCACTCTGGAATAAGTATGTATAGACGGTATGCTCCCAAGTAGCAAATAATGTTTCTTTCTTGGTGTGATGCAAATAAATGTAGTCTTGCTCCCATTAAACCACTGACCACCTGATCTTAATGGAGGTTTCATTCCTAAAATATCTAAAATGAAAAAAATATAAAAGAATCTACTTCGTGTGCCTCTAACTTTGCCATTCATTACTCATCCTCTCTTTCTTGCTTGCTTGTAAATGGTATGAGTCCATTATGTTGTAGCAAAATTTAATTTTGTACTGTTAATCAAAGAATACACTCTTTCTCACAGAGTGGTAACTCTATTTTGTCTTTGATATGTGATGTTATGACCAGTGCCAAGCACCAAGGCCCTGAGACTCCTCGGCTGAGGAGTCTGTGTTGTCTTCATGGGAAAGTAAAGCTTCTACTGTGGGAAGGGAAGATAATAGTATAAGTCTGCATTTTCCTCTTTGATCGGGGTTAGACCTCTGAACACGAGCCTGGTGTCGGAGCTCTGCCTTTCAGCTGGAATTTTCAATCTGCATTTCTCTTCTTTATTATTCATTGTTACTCCTTTTGTTCTTTAATAAATTACAAAGACAAAATCTATTGCACCGTGACTATTTTTGCTTGGCTCATCCGGATTTTCCACAACAAATTGGTGGCCCGTACGGGGAGGACGCGCGATTCGGACTCCGCTGGGGCAGAAGGCAAATACCTAAGTCCAATCTTAGGAGGATTCCTCCCAGACTGGTGAGAAGCT
>OMNN01032333.1:0-11995 GCA_900302755.1 Chromis chromis | reverse complement strand
CCCTTCTCTTTCTCGCTCACTCTCTCCTCACAGCCTATGTAGGTCATCATGACTCACTCCTTTATGCTTCAAAAGCCGGATCCCTGCTCAGTTGCTCTATCTTGAGCCCTCTCACGTTCATCGTTGTGTAAGAGAAGTGTGTTTGACAGAGTGTGCAGGCAAGGGAGCTGCTAATGACCATTTTATGTTTAAAATTAGTTTTCTGTATATTCTTTTTAGCTCAATGTCAGGTCTGTTAATTCATTTGTTATGTTAGTTTGTCTGGTAGTGGACATGACTTTCACCTGCAGCATACCGTTTTATAAAGGAAAAACCAAAAATAACATGTAATGTAACATCCAATCCTGCTTGCCTCTCTTCTCGTCTGTACACAGCATTCACTCTGACCTAGATGCTGAATCCATCAGCTGCAGCAAGCAGATTTAGTATTGCGTCAGAAATAAAATGCTTAGGCCTATTTCCAGATTCGTGGCTAAGATTTAAGTTAGCTGTCAGAATGACAGTTTACCATCGTCTTGTCTTAACATTCTTTGCACACTTTGTTACAGGTGGGTTTACTCCTTTAAAATAATTTTACTTAGATTCATCTATGCACCTTCAAGACATACTATATTAGATTAATATTGCATATGCTCACTGTTTCTAATCCCAGACCCATCGCGTGACCATGTTAACAATCCTGTAGGGTCAAATCCAGGCCAGTGCACACTGCACATCTGTTGGTGTTGCTTGCTTTTACTAGTCCTCCAGTCTGCTACCTGTTGACTGGTTGGCTCACAATTAGTTTGAGTTTATGTGTCGCATCCTCATGAGGAGTTGTTTAAGCCTGTTAAGGTGCATAGGGAAACCCTTTCTTGGAGCTCCTTGCCCACATGGCAGAGTATCTGCATATAAATGCTGTCTTCTGCTTCTCAGCTTTGACACTGAAAGCCCTCCAAATTAAACATGTCCACAGCATTTTTTTTGACATGCATGTGCTCATGTATAGGCATGCATGTGTGTGTCTGCATTGTCACTTGAGAGAAATTTCAAAACTTGTAACATTTTTATTTGAAGTTAGCATATCTGATTAAACTATGTTACCTGTATCAACATTATTGCCTTGTGAGTGTGTGTTCGTTTAAAGGGTATAGCGAGACTGCCAGGGGCTGCAGTCTGTCAGTGACGTTTACTATAGAAAGCCAGGCTTTGAGGACCAGCTCACGCTCCTGACCCAGATCCCAAAAGGCCTTAGCGTGTCACATGTATGTCCTTTTGTCCTCCTATCTTGAGGGCTGCTTTCATATTGGCCAGACCTTGGATGGGAAGAAAAGCATGCACAGGGACTTTTTTTGATGAGTCACTCAACCGAACAAAAACAGAAGGAGGGGTGAAGGAAAAAGTACAATGCTTTGCACTCTCTCCCCCCTGCAGTGCTCCCTGAAAACACTACCATATTACATCACATACACAGAGAGCTGACGGTTGAGAGTATATCTAGTCGTTCTAATGGTGGTCAACTGTTACACGCTACATTATGCCATAACATAAAAGGACATGCTGAGAGCAAATCTAAATTGCCAGGGAACTACAATTGGGCAAGAAGCTGAGGAGGGCCGTGCATCTGTTTGCAAGATGAGGAGGGGGGTTGGGTGTGCCATGGTAAAATGGAAGCTTTGTGGAGGAAACCTGAGTAGGCTGGATTTTGGGGCTGCACATTCACACGCCTGTATCATCTATCCCTTTTCCCTAACCTCAATGCACCCCTTGTCCTATGAACTGCCCCACCACAGTCGACCTCCTTGCGGCCAGTCTTCTACCAATAAGACCAGAAATGGGCCTTGACAACTGATTCTCCTTTAATAACCTCTGAACATGAATCTGTCCAGGCAAAACCTGGGACAGCTTCTAGCTTTTGGTGTCAGCTTGTCCTGCGCAGTGACTTTTAGCCCAGTTTTGCCTTCCTGTCCAGTATTCTGTCATTACAATCAGCCCCTTTTTATAGCCTGGTCAGCATCTCCTATTCTCTTTAGTTATATTTGTGTATTTTCCACTAGTGTTCTTGTGTAATTTTAGTAGTAGTCTGTCTCTCTGGCATGGATAAATAGTGAAGTGTGCCAGCAGTGTAAACTTTCCAGATTTTGCCAGAAGGCACCATCATGACATGCATTTCTGTTCTGTAGTTTTCTCCTTCTTCTGTCTCTCGTGCTCATCTTCAAAGTAAGTTTTCCGTAAGAGAGTGGGCGTTTGCACTAGGCCATCAACAGGAAATTCCAGCCTTGGAGTGTGGGGGTAGGGGGATGGCTGAGAGCGAAGTGAGGAAGATCAGGAGTTTGTTTGCCAGCTTTACGAGAGCACCCAAAGGTCTCTGACTGGTTTGGTCTGCATGAGAGCTCCCTCTGGACAGTTTAATGGGAAACATAAAGCAATATCTTCAGCACCACTTTTGCATTAGCTCTCTCCTTAATCTTATTTGCACACTGCTTTTTTCTAAGCTATTTCACCTAGTCTTTCTCTTAAACTTTGTTCTGTGTTGTTGTTTTTTTTGCTATAATTATCTCTCCATCGTACTTCATTGCCTCCCTTTATTTCCACAGAACATGCTTGTGTTATCTGTGCTTAAATTTTTTGTTCAGCGTCATCAGTGTCGCTAAAATGACAAAGCTGCTTTACGCACCACTGTTTTTTGGTTTCTATATACTTAATTTCATACATTGTGTTTAGACATTCTCAGTAGCCAAAGTTTTTATGGCTTTTATTGATTATATTTTTCCTCAGTGAAACGTGTTAAAAAATTTAGATATTTTTGTAGCACAGCTATGAAAATCAGATGCTTTAATAGCAATTTCAGTGAACAGCCTGGATTTTGAACTAACGCTATTGTCGTTTAGAATTGCTGCTTCTGTGCCTTCAACAAATGACCATATAGTTTTCAAAAGAAGAATTATTTTATTCAAAATATTTTGGGCTTCATTGGTGGACATATAGTATAGCCTGTAGTGCAGACATAGTACTAAGCATAACGCGTTGTTGTATCAATTGAAAGGGCTGTAGCCAAGAGCGAGTACCTGTCAACAAGAAGAATGTCTGCATGATTTAGCCATGAACCATGTGTTCAGTTTGTAAGCTGTAGCTTCTCCAGTCGGTTAAACCCATTGTTCAAAGGATTGTGGTCCCCAAGATGCACAAATACTACTGCAGCAACTTCGCAACCTAGGAAATCTATAACATTTTCAACGTACTAGTAGATGGGATGTTGCCTCAAAAATCTTCATCATTTCTTTAGACAGTGTCTGAAACTTATGTAAAGCACTGCTTGTACTTGAAGATGAACATCAGTGTCAAATCTGTAGCAGTACAGCTAAGATAGCTGTTGTGATGTTTGCTGCACTGGATGCTGCTGTGAGACTTTATAGCTGGTAGTAGAGCATTAGCATTAGCTTTACTACAGCTAGCTAACTGTGAGAGCTGAAAGGATGCTACTAAGCTGGGATTCCCATATATATCTTTGTGTATAGCATCCATCAGCTATCTAGTGCCAGGCCTCAAGTGCAATATCCAGTCTATTCATACAAAAGTGGTAAAATAATGATAGCATACGGTGAACTACAATTAAACCACATGAAAGGTGTTCTGTTTGTTAACCTGCACATATCATTTCCTAATTTTTTAGGTAATATATTTTTAATTTTATATTGCATTGTTGAATAATTATTGTAATGCCTAGTCAGTATTGGTAAATTTAATTGTATCACTGTTCTTTAGGGAAATATGACCAGTGGGCTAATTGTAAATAGCAACTAATTGCCCAGTTACATAGTATTAGAATCAGTGCATGTTCTGTACACATAATGCATGATACACATTTTTCTTTAAAAGCAAATGTATGTTTTGTTTAAGGACACAACAGAGTTTGTCACCAAGCAAACAGCAGATGCTGACCACATATGCTATTATCAATAAAGGACTGCATTGATGCTTACATTTCTATTAAAGTTATGTATTGGGTAGTTAAATGGGGAATTGAAAAAGGAAATGGCCCAAAAAGAGAAAACTCTGCTGTTTTCAAATAATATATGACTTGCACCTTTTCTCCTCTATTGTAAGATGTCCTCCTCTCTCCTCTGACATGAAAACAGTTTGTGTTACCTCTGCGGTAGGGCTTCAGTGGGTTATGGGGTAAAGCTTTAATTGACTAAATTGCATACATATGTTGATAGCTGTTGTTTCCAAGAGTGTGTGTGTGTGTGTGTGTGTGTGTGTGTATGTATGTTTGTGCACATCTGTGGGAAGGCTCAGATGCGAAGAAGTGATACCTTGTGAATGCCGGAAGAACAATTCCCTCAGGGTAGTGCTTCTCTCAGTTATTGCAGTTTCCATTCTGTACAAAGATCGAGTATATACACACATACACACTTAGACATGCACACTTCGAAACAGACACTTATGCTAAGAGATAAACAGATGCTGATTTAATACTGGATGCTGGCTGGTTGTGTTGTGTCACCTGGGTTCAGGGTAAGGTTTAGTTGTATAGTAGAAAGAAGCCATAGCTACTTAATCTTAGTGTGTTGATCAAGTTTGTGGTTTGGTGTCAGAAAAATTTGCCAACCTAATCTCTATATTGGTCAGATTGAGGGATAATGTTTGGTAACACGTCATGACTAATAGCATATCAACACAGAAAGCTACTGATTACAGACAGGGACAGACGAGCGCATTTGCAGAGCGGAGCAGCTCTGGTGAATTAGAGAAGCTGTGTTTGGAAAGTGAGGAAGCAGGTACTGTTAAAGTTGTAAAAAACAAAACAAAACACTGCAGCATGTTGGTCGATCACTCATGAGATCACCAAAGATTCCTATTTTTCCCATCAAGCTTTGCTGGTTGTTGCTGGTGGTATTTTGTGGTTGTATTGTTAACCTGTAGTGATAAAAGCATAATCTTTTAATATTGCATTATATTTACTACAGTGTTTTAGATTACATTGCATATTTGCGCCATATAATATTTAACTTTTGGTAGCAATTTTATATTGGAGATGTTAAAGGGTTCCAGTAAAAGAGCTCAATGCTGGTGAAACAATATAGATATGGCTGTTCTGTGGCCTCACTGATGATCATTTGAGGTGTCCTGAACAACACTTGCTCAAACCACTAATTGGAGCCTTTCTGTACAACCTGATGAGTTTATTGATTGTCCCATTATGAGTTAGTGTGGCCTGCCACAGACCTCAGTTGTCTGCCTACCTGTTGGGTGTATATATTTTGAATCAGTAATCACTCCACTGTGGGTAACGTTAGGTTTCCTTTGCCTTACTTAGTTTAAAACATTTAAATAGACTGTTTTATGGCAACAGCGTATTCCTACATGCATTAAATGCATGATGAAAACATTAATATAACAGCAATAGGTTGTAGACACCTACAACTACTTAACTTTGGCTTCTGTGTAATTTGTATTTTACCCTGACCTGAGGGCACGTGCACTAACATGTCAGCTTTATGAAATACCTCTGTGACTCACAAGTTTGAGGTTTGCTAATATTGTGTAATGATGAGCCTAACAATTAGCCCAGCATGTTAGATAAATAGATTAGGTATAGGTATGGCGTTAACATGTGTGCACTGGTGATTTAAAAATTGCTAAATATCGCCTCTTGAGAAGTGTTTGAACAGTTACTTTACGTGCTGTTGTATGAAAAGTGTGTCTTTTTTTGCAGTGTATTCATTACTAAACATAAAATATGTGATTTTTCATGAATATAATTGAGAATTAGCAGTTCCTTCTCTTAGTCCAAGTTAGCTAATCTTAAAGTAAGTGTTAAAGTTTGTTAATTATTTTGTTGTTGAGTACTTATTACTGTATCAAGTTATTATACCATAGTTGAACTGCTGTTACTTTCAGATGTGTAACCAGCCAAACCTGTTAAATGGAGTGTAGTTTTCGTCTGAGTCTAAAAGCACAGGAAAAGGCATGACCATAGTTCTGATTAACTAATTTATTAATGGACCTATCATTTGAAGTGTACTGTGAACAATGAGACTGTAGTGTACAAGAATGATTTAGAGGCTCATTTGATGTCATCTTTTTTCTGCTGGGTATCTGAAATGTAAGTGGAACGTACTCTGATTGAGTTGGATATTCATCTGCATTGAAAATAATTTCTGAGCTTTCCCAAGAGTTATAAAAGCCATCCACATATTTTTCCATTCCTGTACTCATATGCAAATGTAAACATTTAAAAATGCACGCTTAAAAATTGCATGTTCATACTCGTATTAAGAAGCTCTGACTACGAGCATGTTCTTATAAAGAATATGCATATGCCCTCACCACTGCCTCAGTGTGGCATCAGTTCCCTGCCCCCTCTTTAAGCAGGCACCGCCCCACCCCTCAGCTGGCTGTGCTCTGCAGTAGCAGGCCTTTCATCCCTCCATCCTTCCATCCCTCCATCCGGCCCTGCCCAGTGATTTATAATTCATCTGGGATCCTGCCTCCCTCCATCCCTCTGCACCAGGACAGCATTAACATTCTGTTTGGTCCCCAGCTACGCTGCACCCATGTGTGTGTTGTGTGTCTGAGGAATGATTCTTCAGCCCAGCCAGTGAAGCTCCCTTTGGAATGGCTATTATTGTAGCTGTATGTGCTTTTTTGGTTCTGGCTCTATCTCCATTCCTCTGTCATTGTAGGGATCAGGTTGCTGTCTGGCTGTTTGTCTGCTGCTGGTCTTTGCTGTTAGCTCTCATTTTCCTCTGTCTTCCTATGTGCCAAGTCAGCCGCCAGTCCCACCTTCTGGTCTGTGTGTACTAACAGAAAGCAGTGCAGCAGAATATTTAAGAGAACAGTTGTGATATATTAGCCATTCTGCGTCAGAGGGGCATTCACCTGTACTAAGTTTCTTTATAATATCTGACACCTATTCCCACTGGGCTAAAGTAGACCCAGTCACTTATGAATTTCAGACAGGGTTTATTACACATCACTAGATCTCCAGGTGATCTTATTTCACTAAGAACACTGGTATCATTAGATATTTACATTTTATGAATGTTATTTTCTAGCTCACTAGTCACATAGACTCAGTATCTTAGTATCACAGGTGTCTTTACACAGTGTCTTTCATTGTTTTTTTAGAAGGCTAGCCTGTAAAGTTTCTGGTGGTAGCTGCACTGTAGCATTTTGCCTTTTTCTTTCAACCTTCTCTAACAGCGTGAACAAGTTCATGTTTACTGCTCTTGTTCCAATATGAGGGCAGACTGGGAACATAGACTGGGGTTGAAAAGGAAAGTAGCTCATTTTTAACTATTTAATTAGCACACTATGGCAGTGGACATTATAACAAGCTAACATGTTAGCTTATGTATGTTAGCATGCACCATACAAATAATTCACTCATACGTTCCTTACCATCATCGTGGCTTGTACTCAGGCGGTAACCTCTGGGGCTGAAAAATGAAGGCAATGTGGCAGTGCCCAAAACTGCAGTTTCTCGAATGGCCACTCGAGGCAGGCTCCAAAAGCAAACTCAATCACCATAAACCTCCATGTTGATATGTCCAACGTTACAGTAGAAATAAACCTATAAAAAAAACAGCTTTGATTTCTATAGCTAATTTTCTCGTTTATGACGACTGTACGGGGGTTGGATTCTTTTACAACGAAAGCATTTAAATCGTATTAGGGCTTAAAGTTATGCATTGAGGGTTTGGCTGCTTTGAGTGACAGTCATTGGACAGTTAATGGCCCTGAGGTATTTGCCTCAGTTCCACTCATGCTACTTGTCTTTGCCCATTTTTGGATTAGCCAGAAGCTGCTCTTTAAGAAAACTTTAAGTGATGTCTTGGAGGGTTTGTCCATCTTAATATGCAGACAAGGCTTTTATTGTGATAAAGACGATTGTGAAACTTTTAAGTTGTGATATGAAAACTTTTTGCCCTGTTTTTTTTGCCTTGTTGTTAGGGATGAATGCATTTTCAATCTTGATGGAATCTGGCTCTTTCTCTTTCGAAGACTGAGTATGCTTTTTGGTCAAACCTGCAAAACTAATGTACATAATGTATGGTATCAGTTTGTATGGCTTCCTGTTAATTATTGTTCAATGGGTAATTATAATTATAGATTATAGATAGATGGTTGATTTTGATTTATTTTGTGCGTGTGTCAGCTCTACCATTGACAAGCTGTCTAGTATATGTGCAGTTGAAACAGGAAAAACAAGACAGAGGCTTGTGTGTTTAGAGCAGCGAGTCAATATGTGTGTGCAGGTAGTTTAGATGATTCAAAACGGGTAATACATCAGTTGTACAAAAACAGCAAAAACGTTGTGTCATGCAATTCAGCGCACAGTAGCTGAATGTTGACAGCAGAAAGATGATGGGACCACCACAGCAAGCCATGTCTAAATTAAAAGTGTTTAAACTTTAGATGGAGTTGTAACTTTCTAAAAATTGATGTTAGTGGTTAAACTTAAGCTGGCATCGTGTCTTTGTAAGGTTAATTGTATAATTGTTTCATCTGATAAAGATTGCTACACTATCTTGACTTAATTGTAGAAGGCAGAAGAAACCAAAGCAAACTATAAAGAGCAGCAAAGTGGGATCAGTGGCGGGTTGTGATGAACATTCTCAAGTAGGTTTGTGCAAGAGAGACTTGGTGAAGAGACTTATGTTGAACCAAAACAATATAAGTCGTCATACAGAACAAAATGGCTCAGAGCTTGGTCAGATCTTCTTCAGTTCGTCTTTAACCATCATGTACAAGAACAAACGATGCCCGGTGAAAGAATGTGTGACAGAAGGGTTGTACCCATGCACAGTCCTACAACAGACAGATCAAATAGCTACCAAAACAGTGTTTCATGTCTGTGTTATCTGTCCCTTTGCTTAAAACCAATGTAGTTTTTAATTTTTTTTTTAAATTATTAGAATTGCATTGGGGCATTCACTTTACTTCAAAATTGGCATGCTTTTTAGATGATAGCAGTTTGTGTGTGTGCATGCATGTGTGCATGTGTGTGCATGTGTTGTGAGACATAATGATGCTCATCTGTGGAAAGGTCATATCCACCCTCTGTGCCTCTCCTCCCTTGCCTTTCTCTCACTCTGTTCATTATCTATCCAGGCTTGCTCCCTCTGCTCTGCATTTATTTTTACCTCCTCACGTAATCCTTAATTAATGTAGATCCAGTCACCGTGCCTCACATTCTACTACCATGCACTCTTACTTGTATACATACACACTCGCTCATTCATGTTCTCTCATGCAGGCACACACAAATCCAATCATTTATCTTCTCTTGTAGGAGCATAATGATCTAGATCTCACACACACATCTGAATGCATTACACACTTTACAATAATAGGTAGATGTGTGTCATTACACTTTGTGCTAAAGTATATATAGTATTACCATCATGAGTTTAAATCTGGCCTTGGACCCACACTGCGTGGAATCTCCCTAATTCTCAAGATGTTCTGTATAGTCAAAACAAAAATAATCAACAGCAGAAAATTTAATTTTATCAATGCTAATTGTCATCTACATTCCATGTGTGTAGGTATGACGTCTTATGCAAGGTTTTCCTTGTAATCCAGACTATGCTTTACTCACCTCTGTTACTCAGTTATACACTAGCTTTGGTTAAGAGGAGATAAATTACTGTTTTTTTATACACTGATCAAAATCTTGACAAATCATTCGAAGGTTAACAGGGATCACCTATGCTAAGTGTTTTTTCTGAAAGACTGTGCTTCTTGTGAGTAGTTTGGTGAAACCAGAGATGACACTGTATAATGAATGCAACGTTGTACTGTGTGTCCTACAAAACACAGCATCCCCGACATGAAGCAGCCATCCTTAACCATAAGCATTGAACATTCACAGTCTTTAATTGATGAACTGGATGTAAGACACTGCAAATGATGTATGAGGGATGAGATGCACTTCAGCCTGTGGTGTTGCCCTGGAGCTGGCTCTGATGCTTTAAATTAAATCACGATTTACTACACTTAGAGTTGCTTGGTTTTGTTTCCCTGTTTCGTTGGTATCCCTGTATCTTATGTTGCCTGTACTCGGTGTTGTTACTCTGGCTCTGTGAAGCACATTGTGTCTCAATTTGGACAGAATATATTGCACAGCACTTTAACTTGTGTTGGCCACTCAGCTGCAGATGACCCTTAATCAGCTATTTGCAGAGTTAGGTATTGTTTTATTTCTGCTTACACACAAGATGTTTTTATTTAATTTTGCCTCTCACTCAGTAGAATATTTGACAGAAACCCTACCTGACATTCTTTGTTCAGAAATAAGATGGTGATTTGATCTTTTTTCAAGGAATAAGTACACAACTAGTTGAGGTAATTTGACTTTGATTAGAACTTTGGAGAGGTCAAACGTACATTAGCATCTAACAAGTGTGGAAATGTTAACAGCTAAGGGTGGGCAATCTAAGGATTTTGTTGTGGACAATCTTAATTTGGCATATAATCTGCTTTTCAGAGGATTCATACTAGTTGCATTGTTAAGGGTGCTCTATCAAAGTATGTTGTTTTAAAAATTCAGTTGCTGCTAATAAGCTAGCCCTGGCCTGTTCCATTTTGTTTTTCTTACCTGCCAGGCTGATGTTGTCACTGTCCTAAATGTCATTTAGCTGCCTCTCCAGTGAGTCTCTAGTCTTGTGTATACACTCTAACTCCATCGCCTTGGACTGCATCTGGCGATGGTAGTCGCAGTTGTTCTGCTCTCCAGGAGACCTGCTGTGAGCTGCAGGGACACTCCAACAAGTCGCTGCAGCATATGGAGAACTGGTCCATGTGCCACTATGCCCAGCTCACTGAGGCTGCATAGCAGAGCAAGGACGCCATAAAGTCCACTCATGGTGAGATAGCCAGCTACCTTTAGCAGCTTCAGTCGAAGATGGTGGAGTTGGAGTCCAGGACAGGAGACTCACTGGAGAGGCAGCTGAATGACACTGAGGAATGACAGCAACCTGGCCAGTCGGCAGGTCAGGATACATGAGATGGGACAGATAGGTGCTGGCCAGTTAGCAATGAAAAAACTTTCAAAACAAATATCTAAGTGCAAGAAATAGGCATCACTATGTCTGGTCATAACATTCAGAATAACATCAGTGGATAGGAACAGGATACAGAGATTCATGAGTTGGCCCTTTAGCCTTGAATTTAAGTGGCAGGCTTTGTGTCCAGGCAACCATATTTACAAAAATTCATGTGATCACATGAGTTTAACTAAATCTGTGGGAGAATTGTGATTCAGATTGTGAATTCTATCCCAAAAGATCTTCATGTGATCTTATGGTCCTTGTTACAACGGAGGATAGCTGTTTAGATTTTTAAACCTGGAGTCCAAATGCATTGCAAGCAAATTCAGAAACACTCACTGAACGTTTCGAGGTATTACTTGGTAATAGGGGTGTAACGATACACTCAGCTCACGAGACGAGACAATACACGATATTGGGTTCACGAGAACGAGACGAGACGATATTTTCACATTACTTTTAAGAAAACTAAAATGACAAAATATATGACTGGACAGAGAGTTTTTTATTTGACAGAGTCACAAAACAATGCAGGGGCATTTTGAAATGTTTTATAACTTGCGTCTAGGGCTGAAACGATTCCTCGAGTTATTCGAGTAATTCGAATACTAAAATGCCTCGAAGCAAAATTCTCTGCCTCGAGGCTTCGTTTATTCCACCATATACTATATATGCACGATACAACGCGGATGTCCACGGACGCGGCAGCAGCGCTGCCTCCTCGCTCTGAAACCCATTCATTTAAATCACTTGCACTGCGCAACAACGGCATGCCGCTGCTCCGAGTAAAGCGCGAACACGATGCAGCGCGCAGGTTGGAGAGACCGCAGGTTGGAGAGACCGCAGGCTCGCTGCGGTCAAAGCTCGTCCGCGCTATGACGCGACCCGGCGCGGTGCGGCGCAGTTCGGCTCAGCTCGGCATCAGTTACATACACACACAGTAAACTACTGAAGAG
>OMNN01032330.1:9728-25436 GCA_900302755.1 Chromis chromis | reverse complement strand
GCAGATAAGTGTGTGCATGTGTGTGTGTGTGTATGTGTGTGTGTGTGTGTGTGTGTGTGTGTGTGTGTGTGTGTGTGTGTGTGTGTGTGAGTGTGTGTGTGTGTGTGTGTGTGTGCTGGGTGGATGAGGGGGTGGGCGGCTCTGTTCCTGGGGATTTGGCGGTTTACAAAAGAAACAAAAAAAGAGAAAAGAAGCAAGAGTGATGCCATAAGGCTTGCTTTTCTCTCATATCAGCTCTTATCAGGGCAGTCATTTTTGACAGCAGAAAAAGCCTTTATCGGGTAGAAACTGTGTCCGTCTGGCCCTGCGTGTGAGCACACACACTCACCCACGCACACACACGTATAAAGATCCACGCTCGGGGCCACGCCGAGCAGGTAATCGGCTCACTAGTGGAGTCAGAAAGGAAGGAAAGAGCTCTCACCAAGTGTATCCCCCTCTTTGACTGGATTAGAGCCCACCACTATTCAGTCCAGGTGCTCCGGAGGACGGAGGGGTGAGGGGGTCCACGTAGGGTTAATTTTCCCTACAGTGTGAGACCACATCCTGCTGTTTGCCGTCTGACAGATCAGATATGCGGCAGCCTCGGCAAATACTGGAGAAATTAGCGCTGAATAATGCTGCCATGCATGAAAATATATCCACACATACATATGATACACGCTCATTACCTCTTGTTCCTATGCTCTTTGGCTCCCTTGGGTGTTTGGGGGTTAATTTCCGAACCATTTATTACTTTATTATCATGTCATGTCTTTATTTGCATCATATGCATATGCATAATATTAACTATAACTATATAATAACACCATAATTGCTGCCACTTTCAGATTATTTCTTCCTTAAATGAAGTGATAGCGTGTCCCCATTGTTGTGGATGACAGGGGAGGAGACATAAGAGTTAATTAACTATAATTAGGAAGAGCCACAGTCACTGAACAAGCCAGGGTTCTGTGTCAATACGCCACTCAGTAATTGCTTCCTTTCCCTTCCTTCCCCTCACTTTTCCTCTGCTTTCCACCGACCGCTCCTTCATATTTCTTCCTGGTGTCCGTCCAAGCATGGGAAGTTTGGCTCTACAAAGAGGAGAGCTGGAGAGACCTCTGCTGGATGATGGTGGAAATCTAAAAAACCTCCATGAGTCAAGTGAACGTGACCTCAGCTATTTATCCAAGCTGTGGAATATCGCTGCAATAGTTGTTTAGAGAAGTGAATGTTTGGAAATTCATTGTCATGTCAAACAGTTGTCCAAACAAAGCAGTCAGAAACAACTTTAAACATAAGCAGTACAATGAAAAGTTTTTAAAGTGAGGATGCTTTCAAAAATAATGCCATAAAAATGTATTTGTCCTCATAAATTAGCTTCATACAATGTGCAGCAAACACCACAGCTCAAGGTTTACTGATGTACAGCTTTTCAAGGTACTTCGCCAGTAACTTGGAAAATTTGTCCCAGTTTTTCATAGGATTTAGGTTGTTTAGGTTAGGAGTCCATGATCTTGAGATCCCTATACCATCTGTTGCAGGATTCTTTATTCTTCTTGTCACTAAATATTGGTTATGACTTTAGCTCTGTGTTTTGTGGTTGTTGTCATGCTATAGAATAAATTGGGAGGCAATAGACGCCTCCATTATGGCATTGCAAGCCAGATAAGAATCTAAACATCTAACCGTTTGATTGGCCACTGATTAAATTCTCTCCAAGCCATTAAAAATGAGCTTTTTTGCACTAGTTAGCTTCCCTTTTAGGCATTCTAAAAATTAAAAGCCTCACTATAAACTTCATCCCCAGCAGAAAAGGCGTAAAATAACAGTAAAAGTCAGGAGCTTTTGGTTTCTGTCAACCCTGACACTTCATTCATACTGTTGACTCCATGTGTCTTGGCTTATTCAGAACTGTTGGCTTCTTGCCCTACAAGAGGTGACGCCTGAGGATGGTGATAATCAGAGCTGTCAGTTTTTCTGTCCAAAGGAAGATTTCTGAGCAAACGCTTGCCAGATTTCTATGAAATTTGCTGCCAGTCATGGCCCCACATTGTGCCTCCTAATGGTTTTGGTGAGCCTCCTGACTTTTCCACCTACAGGCGAATACTCCAATCAGCCACAACATTAAAGACCCCCTCCAGTGGAAATTAAGTTTTTAGCTTGTTAGCATATCCATATGGTGTTTTGATACGCTGGAAGACACATGAGCGAAAAAGACAGTTAACTCTATGGCTGAACATTTTCACTACAGTGTGATGACAGTCTCAAAAACACTAATTCAGACTTACAGAGTTTCATATGTAACAAACCAAAGGAACTGATCCTGTGAACTCTCAGGGTGTGTTTCTATATCTTTATTCTTCTTCAGAATTGGTTTTAAGTCTGAACACATCTGGCTGAATTCCTCCAATAGTACAACTTGTTGAGTCAGACTCAAGGTTTCCTTGCAGAACTTTGCTTTGTAATAAGATGATCAATGTCATTCACTTTAGCTGTCAGTGGCTTTAATGTTGTGGCCACTATATTTGATCTGATAAATAACATTTTCCTAAAGATAACAGCAGATTTTCTTGATGCTTTGTAAAGATATAGATGCTACTGCAGAAATAAACTCTTATGATTTGACGAACCCAATGACTCAGATACTAAAGTGGATTAGGGCTCTATGGGAATCAAACTGATAAAAAGCACTGCTGTTTCCCTAAACTTTGCACATACCAGCTGTCTCCCACACAGTGAATGCAACAATCCCAAGCAGAGCATTACCAGGAATACTAGCGACAGCCGCACTGCTGGCCCTCATATTTACCACCTCTAGCAAACCAGTGACATTGCATCATAGGCCTCTGCTTCTTCTGTTTGTTTTTCATCTGTCAGACTGTCATCATGCTTCCTCAGATCAGGAGAGCTGTGTTGTCTTGTGGTTGAAACGCTCTCAGAATCAAACTGAGCTCAGCTGTTGAGGGTTTCTACTCAAAAGGCTCAGAAGTTCGGCTGTTATGCCACAAAGTCAAGAAAAATCAGTTTTATTTATATAGAGCGGAATCACAAATTTGTCTCAGGATTCACAGTCTTTTGAATTTAAACATGGATTGCCAGCGACGATTGCCGTTGTGGGCAATGACACACAATACACTGTATAACAAATATATATGAAATACACAAAAACAGTCATGTGAAACAGCACAAAATGAGACAGAATCCTCAGAATCACAAGCAGCCCAGATGAACTCCAGCATTTGATGACTGTGGTTCTACATTAAAGTTTTACACTGAGCAGTATGTGCCATGAAAACACAGTATGTTTAAAAAATCAACATGTTCTTGATCACAGCGTGTGCATGTGTGTGTGTGTGCACGGACGTGTGTCTTCGATCGGTGGGTTCTTTGAAGCGGACATACCCCCCTCCACCACTCAGATGAAAGCGGATATGTGCGATTGAGAGTCCACCCGCTTGTTTCCACCCGTTCAGAGCGCTGACAAAAAAAAGGAGGATGATCTAATATTGTAGCAGTTCTGATACAATCACAAGTCTGCATTTCCCTTTTTTGTGATAACACTGAGAAAAATGAAGGATTCCCATAAAAGAGTGTCGGTGATTTAGTGTGTTTATGTGCATTTTTATCTTCAAAGATTCCTGTCAATTTCTGAATTTAAAGTTTCTGTGAGGCGGAATAGAGAACACACAGACAGAAGAAAGGGGGGAAAATAAAGCACTGGAGATTGAATGAGGGAGTGAAATGTGACTGGGGGTGAAGGAGGCAGGTGGCTGGCCTGCTGTACACCACCCAAACCCACAAACAGCTGTTCGTTTCTCAAAGCCCCCTTGTGCCCCCCCCCCTACACGCATCAATTCTCTCCCTTATATCCACCCCCACCCTCCATCCAAGCCTTCATTTCTGTCTCCAGTCCATCCAGCCATTCCTGCCTCCCACCTCAACGCACTTTGATCATGTGCCAAAACCAGGACAGGAGACACAGCTGGTTCACTATGGACTCATCATTTGCAACCTCAATAAGAACAGCGATGACTTTTTGTGATAATATATTGAAGTAAATGGGGGGGTTTTATAGGAATTAAGCAAAGCAAGTGATGGGAAATGCTGTAATATTGTCTCTCCCCAGCCGGTATTTACATCCCACATGCGTGCTGCTGAGTCCCAGTGCAGGACATAAAAAGGTCAGTCCTCTCCTCTCCTACTGGACAGATGGTTGGTTCACTTGCTGGCTCGCAGCGCTCGGCCCACCAGCATGAAGACCAGCCCAGAGATGAGCTCCAGAGGCACTCCGGCCGCCGCCACCATGAACGACAGTCCGTACAGCACCGAAACCTGTGCATTGGGACACGCCTCCCCTCTCTCCTGCAGGATGTAGCGCTTCACATCCACCACCTCCATCCACAGAACGTAGAGCAGAATCGTGAACAGGAACAAACAGGCTGCAGGGTGACACAGAGAGAGAAATGAGACACAGAGATAGAGGCTATCAGTGCTGTGAGTAACTGCAGAGGAATGCAGCTCCTCCTCATCCCTACTGTTACCACGGCAGCAGTGTTTACACCTGCTGTTGTTATAGTGATGGTGCAGCAGAGTGACATCTGCTGCTCTGTGTGTCGCGTTTGTCATGTGACAGGTATGAGCAGCTGACAGCGGCAAAGGCCACAACATGTGTTTGTGTCTGTGCATTCACCTTTTCCCCTGGTGGTGGATTTCACACTGCTATGAACTACACACACACACAGACACACACACACACACACACACACACACACACACACATGTACAGACTTGGTCTATATTTTACCAGCAGCGATGAGGAAGGCCCCGCCCAGCTTGTACAGTTTGTGACTGATGAATGGGACACCGCAGACCAAGAGGAAGCCTCCGGTCAGAGCTGAGACCAGGCCGAGGATTATCAGCACGGTCCAGAAACCCCGAAACACTTCAAGAAACACAAGCAGAGCAGTAGAACTATTTACTGTGTGCCTGCAGAATAGAGGATTATCTAGCATTGAGGCCACTAGGGGCAAATGCTCGGATTTTTGTTTGTGGTAAACATGTGTGTAGTGTTGTTTGATAATTAAATGAATAGTTTGACATTATGGGAAGTATGTTTTCTCCTTTTTTGTGAAGAGGTAGATGTGAAGCTTGATACCACTCTCATACTGTATGGCAAACTAAATATGAAGCTACAGGCAGCACGCTGTTATTTTAGTTTGGTTAGGCTAGTAACAGGGGAAAACAGCATCACAAGTAACTAAATTGACCTCCCACCTCCTGTAAATCTAATTTAGCTACACATTGTATCTTGTTTGATAGGAACTAAATCCTTCCTGGAGCTATACGTGTTAACTGGGGAGTTCTGGAGGTGTTGGAAAGCAAAGTTTCTGTTGGCTGGAAGACTGAAAAGAGGAGAAAACTGTCTTGGCTTCACATTTACCCACAAATATGATAGTGGGATTGGAATATTGTTTAAAAACATTTTATCTGGAAAGCAAACTAATAAATTTATTTACAAAAATGTTGAACTATTCTTTATACTATACCAACTTTTACAGATATATTGCAACATTTTTAGACATTTATTTGAAATTTTTTGTCTAATAAAAATGTACAAGATCAGTTTTTCCCTTCTAAATTTGTATTTCTGGCAGTGCAGAGCTTTGACACAACATTTAACTATTGTACTGAAACACTGCCAACTGCAACTAAATGAACAGAAACATGGCTGCAGGTGAAACCAATAAGAAGTGCAATGATTGGCTGATCTCCACCACACAATCAAGTCACTAAACTACAGTAATTGCGTGAATGTGTGTGTGCGTACAGCATCTGCTTGTGACTGTGAATTACCTGCAGTAGCATCATAATTCGGATGAGGAACTTGTCCAAGTGCGACGGGCAGCGGGAAGAGGTAACCATGGATACACACCTTGGACTGTGGCTGGTTTGCTGCAGGTAAAAGAAAATTCGAAAAAACAAAAGAAAACTGAAAAATAACCTTCAGAATCTAAAATAATAATGTGATTGTAACAAAAAAAAAGAGGTTGTGAGACGACACTGCAGAGTACACTACATTGTTTTTTCATGCACTGGTCAGTTTTGAGCTTTTGGGTCATTTTGCTTCCAAACTGGTGGAAAGAAAACATCCAAATAAACATCTAGGTGTTCTAGTCTATTTGACATTTTTGCAAATTGGTGGATATTTTTATGAGATAGTCATTCCTTTGTATATTAAAATATAAATTCCCGCAAACATGAAATACAAATAATAGCTGTCTTAATGTAAATAATCTGCTACAAGTGTTTCATGGTGATATCTAATAGTAATAATTTTAAAAAGCCAAAAAACACACAAAAAACAACACATTATTCTTCTTATTCTGATTTTCTGCCACATATCCATATTATGGGCATTTTTCTTTCCTACAATTGTAAGCACGTCAAACAGACCAAACTGCTGAGCGTCAGACATGCAACCACACTGGACAAAACCCAACGAAAGCTTCGTGCAGCCCGAGCAGGAGAACGTGTCGCCCACATACTGAAGAGAGTGGCCAGGACTGCATGTGCTGTGGGCTCCACCTGAAACACACAGCGCCAGAAAAATCCCTCGTGGTGCAGAGTGAGGGACGGCGGCGAAACAGTGACGGCCTCCACTAACGGGATCTAAAACAGAAATAGAGACAGATTGACATCTCAGAGATAGATGCTTAAATACCTAAAGATGGATGAACCATATTTGCTGTCAGCTTTGTCAACACATGTCTGTTTCGAGCTGCTCTGCACTGATTCTGCACTCCGGCGGTGCCAAGGCATCAAACGTGGTTCTGATTATGGGCCTGCTGGTTTGTGAGGTTTTCCTGGGGAACTTATGAAACACGCACGAGCACTGCTCTCCGCTTGCTTGTCAGAAATATGATTGATGGTGCTGAATAACACAACAACTTTAATCATCCTCTTTTATTGAAAATGAAAGACTTTGTTGGGCTGTGATGTTACGGAGGAGTTCACCGGGGGATTAGCTTTTATAAATATATCCCTTACTTTGCACTTTGTGAACTTTCTCACAAATGCTGCATGGGAGAATAAACTGGAAAATTAAAGGGGCACTCCACTGATTTTACATATGAAGATCAGTTGACTTGTTGTGTTGAGTCCTGCTCAGCCTGTGAAAACGCTTCTATGGGGAGCTTTATCAAGTCGAACCCTGATGATGTCCTCGGGGAGGGTTAGCGTTGCATGAGGAACTTTTCAAAAGTTTATTTTACAGCTGAGAGTGAAATAGTCGACCAGTTATATGGAATGCACTTTATAAATTTTCAGTAGCGATAGCTGGATGGCTATAGGGAAGGCAGCTGGGTGGTGCAACACTTTGGTTCAAAGTGAAATATCTGAACAACTGGACAGATTATTATAAAAAGGCAGCCGTGTGCTCGTTGCTAATCAGCCAAAGTTAGCATGTTAACACGCGAAAGGAACATAGTAGACATGCTAAACATACCTGCTATGTTCTCATTGCCGCTGTATGAGCACGCTAAGTTTGGCATTTAGCTTAAAGCACAGCTGTGTTAAGCTTCACAGAGCGACTAGTATGACTGCAGATGCTGTCTTGTTAACAGAGAAACTGTGATTCTCTAACAGGGAGAGTTGGAGCTTAAAGGTCAATGAGCCAGACTAAAAGTCAGGATGCCTTGACCTCTGCTGCTTCTTCTATCTCCCCCAACTTGATCAGAATCAGCTTTATTAGTGAAGTATGTGCAGAAATACAAGGAATCTGACTTTTTTTTTCTGTCAAAGCACAAAGTACTCCCATGCATTTAAACAAGGGTTAAAGAAAGGAAAATGAAGATTTGACTGTGTACAGCAATAGATATGTGTAAAAGCATGTTTGAAATGAACCAAAGTTCAGTGCAAATTGTGCTTATTCTGATATTACAGGAGTAAACACAGTTATTAACGATAAATACAGGATTATAGACACTTTATACAGTGGAAGTAGGTGGATGAATGTTGCTGGAATTAAAAAAAATAACAGGTACTTAATATGCAGTATATACAGTAGTTCAGGGTTAGGGATTGAAAAGAGTTGTTCCTGTCATTAGACTGATCTAATTGTTTATCAGTGTAATGAAGACTCTGTTTTGGTGTCTGGTTGTTTTGATGTCAAGTAAGTAAATACTGAATTACTTCAGTACATCTTTAAATATCCTATAGTGGCATTGCTTGCACGCCACTGTGCTCGGGTTCCACGCTGGTCTTTTTGTGGTTTATCACATGTGATCTTTCACTGTTAAAAATAATGACTCTTATAATAGGCATTTGTTGTGATGGAGGTCAGCAACCAACTCAAGCAACAAGTATTATCGAGTATGTATTTGTGTCAGTGAACACAGAGCAAACTGTCCTACCTCAGTCCCATTGGAATCCTTTTCCCCTGCTGGTGTTGTTTGTGTCGGCCATGTATATGGTCCACAGTTGTCGCTGGCTACTAACCAGTAGTCTGTACCAAAGGCCAGGAGGAAGCACAGGGTCCCTACTGCCCCGAAAATCCCCCCAGCCAAGGCTGCAGCTCCCACTCTCATAACTCCAGCCTTAAACTTCCTTTAATGTGTCTGCAGGTCAGCGACTCCTCACTGGTGTCCACTGCAGCCCTCTGCCCAACCCCGGTCCTAAAGAAAACAGTCAAACCGTCCCAGCCACTCCCTGGCATGCTGGGAGCCGGGAGGAAAAGAAGCTACAGTAACTGAGGAGGTCAGACAGGGGGACAGGAGTTATTTTTAGGAAGCAGTAAGCCTGTCCTCGTCAAATTACCAGAGGGTGTGCTGTGCATTTATAAAGGGGACGAGGAGAGGCAGGGCTGGTGTGTGCCTGAGCTTATAATGTGTATCAGCATTTATGACTGCAAGGTATTTGTGAGCTAGGTGTTACTCTTTGAAAATGAATTAGACTGGAGATGCAAATGACCCTCAAACCTCCACCAGAGTTGTTCAAGAGGTGAAACATGGAAAGCTTTTATTGCAGCTGGCAAACACTCGGAGCGATGAAACCACTTAACCCATTTTAACTGTTTTAATTGAGGGATGTCCATTAAAATTGCTGAAGCCTTTTATCAACCCAGTCTTGCACCCCCACACCTCTATGCCTACAAAAGTATGAGGCACTTATCACTTCAGGCAGCCATCTGAAAGAACTGAACACAGTGAGTTCATTGGTTTTACATGTTTTTTCTTCTTTCTCTCTATTTCTCGCAGTCTTTATTGCTGCTTCTCGTTCTCCAAAACAAAGCTGAGTTGTTTTTTTGGCGCTCTCCCTGCAGAAGATTGGTGTTGTGGAGAAACCTGATCTTCTCCAGCAGGTCTTGGATCCACGGGTCTGGTCTGAGCTGAAGATGAGGAGTCATGGAGGACGGATCTCGGGCTTATGGAGCAAACTGCCAAGGGAGGAGAGTTCAAGAGTCACAAAGTCAGAACTGTGCCACCATAGCTGTTAAGGTCAAAGGTCAGGAGAGAGAAAGATGAGGAGAAAATCTGAAAATTAATCTCTTTGCTCTCTTGATCTGTGTTTTTTGTTGTTTTATAGGGGGAGCAGCAAGAGAAAGCAGAAAGAGACAAAACTAGAATCACACAAAGACACAACACAAAGGCCTTCAGAGCTCAGACTGGGGTAAACATGAGGTGAAAAGTGCATTTGTCATGTGTTCTATGTGTGATTTTGATGAATCTTGTTAGTCTTGAGTCTTGAATTGTGTTTCTCTTGTACCTGTATGAGATCTGCTGAGTCCTGCTCTCATTCTGTGTGACTCACTGAACTCTCCATCCTCCACCTGTCAATGGAAATATACAGTCAAAGTCTCCACTATGTGTCTAACACTTGATTCTCCTTGAGGAAAGTAGCATTTTTCTGGTACAAATAATAATCTATTCCACCTTATTTCAAATTGTGTCACAAATAAATGAGAATGCCTTTCATTTTGATTCATTTAAAACATTAAAACTAAGCACATGCTGTAATTGTATACTTTTGGAAGTGGTATTTACTTATGCTATTGAACTGTTTTATCTAGGATCTTTTAGAGTAAAATCATATTGTTTTTCAGTCGCCTGATGAATTTCATGTAGCTTTTGTTTCCCTCAGACTGGCTGCATTATGTAGCATTTTAAAACGCAACCACTCAAAAATGAATTAATCCCATTCATTAACTGGTCATTTCCATTTGGTTCAAGAAGTATAAGTGTCTCAGAGAAAGCAGCTGAATTACAAGTGTGTACTTGTGGTTTGTGTGCAGTACCTGTGGCCAGTGTGTGATTGTATTATATGTGCGTCTCTCTCCCAGACTCTGGTGTCTGTGAAGGGGTTTCCTTGTTCTGTCCGAGGTGGCGTCCTGGTGCAGGGTGTGTCTGCTGTAGGCTGGTGTCTGCTGGAGTCAGAACACAGACGGGAACCCAGAAATATCCGGCTGAATTATGCATAATAGGTTTGACTTTAATAAAACCAAATACAATCCACTATATTATACTGGTTCTGAAGTAGGCAGTTAGGTGAAGACAGGAATACAAAAAAAAAGGTGCAGACCAAAGTTTTGAATTTACCTTGTTGTTGAAGTTTTGAAGGTTTCTGGAGAGGATGCGTCTGATGCTGTCCATCTCCTCTGGCAGGAGAGGACGGCTGTGGGAGCGAGGATCCACTCTGGAAGCAAAGTTTGAGCATTCACGATTTTCATGTTAATTGCATGGTCTGATTCTAATTGATTTTAATTGAATGTAACATGTGAACTACTGGATACCTTGAATTTCCTCAAAGGGATGAATGAAGTATCTATCTATCTATCTATCTATCTATCTATCTACCTATCTATCTATCTATCTATCTATCTATCTATCTATCTATCTATCTATCTATCTATCTATCTATCTATCTATCTATCTGTGGGACTATTCTACTTATTCTATGTTTTGTACAGCATCAAATCCATGATCGAGATAGATGTGAATCAGCCCAGACGATCATGATGGTCATGAACCCTTCTTTAGCAACATTTCAGACTCCCTTAAGGAAGATCAACGATTCCTACATTTAGAAACACTAACATAAAGTATAAATCTGTTTTCTCACAGTGGTGGAGCCTCCTCGTCTCCTCTCTGCTCCCTCCTCTCCAGCTCCTGGTAAACTCTGAGGATGCTGGATCGAGCCTGGTGATCCTCCCGGATCAGGAAACGTCGAAGGTACTTCTTGTTGAACTGCTCAAACCTCACACACACACATAGATACACATACAGATGACAATGTAATGCCTCCAAAGTGTGGAAAATACACATGGCATTTGCTGCCACCTAGTGGTGCTTTAAGGTCTTGTTTTTATAGGAATGCACGACCAAATCTTTTAGAAAAAAACAAAGAGGAAGATAAAATAAAAGCAAAATAATAAGAGAAACCTACTTGTCTTTCCAGTAGTGCTGCCCCCAGTAGCCAACCACATCCTCTATTCCTGCAAGCAGGTGATCTATGAGCTAAAAAACAGACATGATATATCATTTACACATGGTTTAGATTCTATGTGCAGTTTTCTAAAGACTCTGTCTTGAATTGTGTTTCTGACTACAATGTGAGTCTGAGTCAATGTTGCAAAAAATAAGAAATACAGAAAAGGTGTGTTAAACTCTTTATTTTCACTGAAGTAATTAAAAAAATACCTCAGTAGATCCATTATTTCAGTACACCATGATTACATTTAACCTGCTCCTCCCACTGCCTGAGGTACCTGCAGGTCTCAGAGGTAAACTCTGTCAGATTTCACAGGTGCTTTATTCTTCTCCATGTTTTCATGACTCTGTCAGTATTTTTGTTCCAGGTGACTTTATATCATGGTTCTCTGTATTAATGCTTGAATACCATCATATAGGGATTCAAAAGAATCCAGTTCACCTATGCAGTTTTAATAAATGGGGCATGTGCCTGTCAACGATCCAATATACTGTTCTTCATAAGATAAGATAATGTCCAAAGTCAGAAATACAACATTCACAATGAGTTTTTGTTCTCTTAAAGCATTTTAGACTAAAATAGTGTGTCATGTGACTGACATGTAGTCAGAGCATGATCAGAACATGGTGTAAATGTGGAAATGCTGCAGAAGGAGGAGGTGAGAAGAAGAGGTGTGCAATAAGAAGGATTTGATCAGGTTTGGTCTGTTTGTCAGAGCTGTAAGATGTGCTTGACTGTAATAAATCTAGAATATGTCTCAGTAATATTGTTTTAGACATCAAGATCCAGTTTAGCAAGATTTGACGTTGCTTAATTGACACTTTATGAATTTAACACAAGCAATGTTTACTTAAAATGACCAAAAATGAAATGATGTCAGAATTAAAAGATGGTAGTTTTCAGGTTTTTAAGTACTAATGGGGATTGTAGTTGGGATAAAAGCTGCAATTTGTGTTAAAGAAGATTCTTCCCAGGCGCCCCGGTTATGTCCTTCCCCACTCTCTCCTGTTTCTGACTCTATCCACTGTCTTATCTAATAAAGGCATAAAAGGCCAAAAATAAATCTTAAAAAAAAAAAAAAAGATTCTTCCCTTCTTTTTTCATTTTGCACAATATGCAAATTACCTGTAACTTTTATATTATTATTTTTTTTATACTTTTATATTATATTTTTATATTTTTTTCAGATGATGTAATTATGTAACTAATAATGTCTTGAAAAGGAATAAGCTAATATGTTGCTTTGATGTTTCTTTCTTTATTCTTAGAGTCCCCAGAGATCGTCAGTCCTTGTGTGGTAAATACATTTACTGCATGTATTATGTAATAGTGTGTTTCTAAAAGTAAGAAAACTGAAATATAATGAATGTTTGTTGAATAAACCCACAGCTTGTGTTTCTTTTGGTTACTTAGAAATTAAACCTTGAGGTGATGTTTTACTCTGTGCTACATCCCACTAAAGTACATTCTATAAAAAAAAAAAACAACAGCTAAGCAGTATGTTTAAATGATTAAATCCTAAAATAATGTCTGTGTCTACATCCCCATCTCTCAACAGGTAAGTACTAATTTCCCCTGTAATGGTCTAGACTGTAATAATGGCTCACTGAATTACAGACCTGCGCTCGGCTGTGATTGCTGTAATTCCTCACCCTGCTGTGGATCTCCTCGCTGACTGTAGGGAGAGCTCTCTTCTTCCTCTTCACATCCAGCAGCTCCACCAGAGGCTTTATGGTCATCCCCTGGAAACCAAACTCAGCAAATAAAACCAAAAACATCCCTCATGAGGCAATGAAGCAGCTGTCTTTGCAATTTTGCGTGGCAATTTTGTCCCACCTGCACAAAGACAGTGAAGAGAATGACGACGATGGTGGTTGTGATGAAGAGTCTTTTCTTTGGGAAGTCGTCAATCAGGAAGACCAGGGAGAAGCAGATTGCTCCTCTCAGGCCACCATAAGCGATGATGAACTGATCTCGGAAGGTCACGGCATTTCTCCGGAGCTTGTTCACCACAGCAGTCAGCAGGAGAACACCTTAGAAGTAAAGAAGATGTATTTAAAAGTTCAGTTTATTAAGCTGTTGTTTGTAGCGAGGGGTGTTGCAACATACAGATGATAACCATGATATTTAACCAATTAAATATTGATATCATGTTTATAATACACTTTTATAATGTGAATAATCCAGTCCCAATTGCTATCTGGTTGACACTCTACTTTTAGGTTGCCAAAAACACACAATAAACTAAGTTAAACATGAATTTGACTGAAATTTTCCATAGATATTGCACCGTTACCATGAATTTTTTGGGCCATGATAATAATGTAATGAAAATCTGATATTGGGACCATGCATTGGTGAGTTTTTACTTGTCTAAAGAGCAGGAAAGACTACCTGTGGCCCTCCAGATGAGGCAGAGCAGCAGTGTGGAGCATACGAAGGGCCAGCTCCACATGTGGACATCCTGAATGGTGGACACACCCAGGAAGATGAAGATCAAGGTCTCACTCACGCTGCTCCACATCTTCAGGAAGTACTGGATGCTGGTATTGCTGTGCTCGGAAACGTTGGCTTCCACGTACTGTTTCATCGTTACAGCGCAGGTCACAATACTACAGAGAGAAAACCAAAAAGTGTGAGGCAAAATCTAATTTTGCAAAAAGGTAGTGTAGGTTTTGATTGATGCTCAGCAGCACTCACGCCATGATACCAGAGAGGTGGAGCATCTCTGAGGTCAGGTAGGACAAGTAGGAATAGAGAAAGACAAAGAGAGGGGCGATGACTTGGGCTCTGGAGGTGAACCGTGAGGTGAGAGCCGCCACCAGGCCGAAGAAGAGGCCAACACACAGGCCTCCCAAACCCACCACCACCACTCTGCAGCCCCCCAGCAACACATCAAGCCCTGACACCGTCGGCAGGCGCAGGAAGGACTCAAACAGCTTGTAGAGCACCTGAGAGGAAGAAACATATACAGTTGTGCACAAAAGTTTATATACACTTGTAAAGACCATGTACATCCTGGCAGTCTTGAGTTTCCAATGACTCCAACAGCTCTTAATTACATATGATAAAATCATTAAAACACACGTCTTTGTCACAAAAAACAATTATGCATTTTGGTTCTTACATAGATTTATTCCAGGTCTTCTAGAAATATGACAAAATCTGCTGGGTCAAAAATATACATACTGCAACTTGAATTATCAGTTTTGGTGATGTAGAAAGTTGTGTTAATTAAATGTTCTTTCTGGTATGGCCTCTGACCTTCTTATGAGTGATTACGATTGACTAAAGCTGCTGACTCCTCTGAGGAAATTTAAATAAGGCCCATTTGATACACTTGTCAGACTCAGCCACAAACGCTACAGTGGGAAAGTCTGAGGAGCTCAGCAGAGATCTGAAAAAGTCAGAATAGTCACTTGGAGTCATTTCAAAGCAGCTACAGATCCCAAAATCATGTGTGCAAGCCATTGTTTGTAAGTGTAAAGTGCATGGTACAGTTGTGTCACTGGCACAATCAGAACGAAAACAAACTATAACCTGCTGCTGAGAGACAATTGGTCAGGGTTGTCAAGAGTCAACCAAGAGTCACCATACAGCAGGTCTGCAATGAATCAGAAGCTGCTAGAACACAAGTGTCAGTTTCCACAGTCAAGTGTGTTTTACATCACATTCATCGGCTGAGAGGCTGCCGTTCAAGAAGAAAGTTCTTCCTCTAGAAACGGCACCTTAAGGCTCGACTGCTGAACACATGGACAAAGAAAACATCTTCTGAAGGAAGGCTTTGTGGTCAGATGAAATTGATTTTAAAAAAGAGCTATATAGCCACAATGACCAGAAATAAACTATATTGCCAAAAGTATTGGCCCTCCCCTCCAAATAATTGAATTCAGGTGTTCCAATCACTTCCATGGCCACATGTGTATAAAATCAAGCTCCTAGGCATGCAGACTGCTTCTACAAACATTTGTGAAAGAATGGGTCGCTCTCAGCAGCTCAGTGAATTCAAGCATGGTACCATGATAGGTTGCCACCTGTGCAATAAGTCCAGTCATGAAATTTCCTCGATACTAAATATTCCACGGTCAACTGTTCGTGGTATTATAACAAAGTGGAAGCAATTGGGAACAACAGCAACTCAGCCACGAAGTGTTAGGCCACGTGAAATTACAGAGCGGGGTCAGTGGATGCTGAGGAGCACAGTGCTCAGAAATCGCCAAGTTTCTGCAGAGTCAATAG
>OMNN01032328.1:30143-44395 GCA_900302755.1 Chromis chromis | reverse complement strand
TGGCAACATGTAAATTAATACTTTTCTGTGATTTTACTAGATATTGACTGTAATTATATAATATAAATACATTTTCTTTCATATAATGGCAAAAATATGTGAAATAATGATATCTTTGCTGATTTAAATACAGTCAAAACTGTCTAATTGTATGGTCAAATGGTAAAAACGTTTACAGTTTACTTACAAATTCTTACTTTTTTTCTGTGATTTTACTAGTTACTGACTGTAATTTAACAAAACAGCAAAAAACAGTAAAACAACAGTTCATTTAAAAAAATATTACACTTTAAAAACTTTCATTTATCACAGTGTAGGGAGGAGCCTTTGTCATATATCTACCTGATATTTTTTTTATTCAGTGGTCTGACCCTCATTAAGGGAAGCTGCAGGGGAGCTGTAGCTTTAAAGACGAGGTGACAGCAGAGCAGCAGGTTGAACAGTGTGTGAAGACTAAAAGTAAAGTCGTGGTGAGGATAAAGTCTCGTCTGTCGGCGGGTCTGACCTCCCCGACAGCCCTGATGATGGCAGAGCTGCTCGTCGTGTCACCTTTAACCCGTCTGCACTCGCTGCTTTCTGAGGTGTCAACCAGCCTCCCGTCCTGAGCGCAGGTTTCTACTCGACCTCCAGAGTCTGACGGAGGCGGCGTGTTTCCTGTCAGGGCCCGGCGGAGGCGCTGGCTGCTGACTTGGAGTGAGGCGCTGTAACCTTGTGAGGGCGCAGAGCGTTACAAATCTGCTCATCTTCTTAGCTGTGAGATCCTGAAAGGCTGCGGTGTCTCACTTCATGCTCCTCTGGCTGCTGTGATAAGCAGCAACGCTCGGCGCTCCCTCTGTTCCCAGCTTAAAGGAGGAAATTTAAAGCAGCTATAATCAATACTTTATAATAACTATGATAAAATGTGAAAGAGGTCGCGGGTAGAATTATCAGATGAATCTGCAGCTCATTTCATTGCGGCTCACTGTGTTGCTCTCACAGTGTAGTTTCTGGTTAAATAAGCTCTAAATAACCTGCTGTACATGAACTGCTCAGCACCAAACGGCACACAGACACAGTTAGAGACCAGCCGGTGAACATTAGGCAGTTGAAAACGGCCCTGAAAGAGGTTCTGGTTGAACAGTTCTTGTGGTCGGAATACACACAAATGTTTGAATTGCCTTTATTAGAGCAGATATTTCCCTTTGGAGTTGGTGGAGACCAAAAACAGAGCTAAAAGAGAGTGAAAATTGGACTTGCGTTCATCGTGTGGACACAAACAGAACTCCAAATGACATATAGGCTACATGATGTGAATATAAGCAACTGTTTGCCGTATATATAGTTTACAATATTAACTTAACTCAGTAAGACCAGTTGCAACATATACATGTCTATTTAAGATTCCTCAAACTTTTCTCGGATAGCGGGTCAGCAAGCATTTTATCAGTCATGTGTCTTGAAAATGATGGCATAATATAAAAGTCTTACAGAGATATACATGCATTTGCTTCATACGTCCAGTCTTAATGGGTTAAAATGCGATGATATGGAGATTTAAAAATTTTTTCACAAAAAAACAATCAAAACTCTGGATCACTTCAGTAATGCAATTTTTCCACCAGTGGTAGTTTCTTGCATGAAGGTTTATGCCATCTGTGTGTGTGAATCGGAAAGCACAGCATAAAGTGGTTTGAATTTCTTTTATACCAGGCAGAAAGAAAGGAAGCATCAAGGGCTGCAGTGTGAGAGTGAGTGGCTGGTGGTGGTCGGAGGGGCCGATGGCGCAGATTGGCAGCCTCACTTCCGTCAGTCTACCCCAGGGCAGCTGTGGCTACATATGTAGCTTACCACCATCGAGTATGGAGTGAATGAATAATGCAATGTAAAGCATCTTTGAGTGTCTAGAAAAGAGCTATATAAAACCAATGCATTATTATTATTATTATTTTGAGGAAAAGTGCATCTGCATAAAACAAGAAAAATAATTTTAAAAAATCTTTAAAAAATGCCTGCAAAGGTGTCCGAAGTTGTTTTTTGCTTTGGATAACATTCAGATCTGGTCATACAGAGCTTTGTCATTTAAATGGTCGCATATTTCAGTTGTGTTGCTTCGACTAGCGGCAGCAATTGCAAGACACAGAGAACCTGGTTTTGGTCAACATCAGTCTCTCTGTAGCAGAAATATTTCCATACAACAGAGGTTGTGTTTCTGTTTGCCATCAAGCTTCCTTTTCACTGTTTGCATGTCAACAAACTCTGTGTCTTGTAAATTAATTAAAGAAAAGAAAAAATCCGTGTACCCAACAATCCTCAAAACAGAGTAAATTATATTCTATCAGACAAACTTCTCTTGTAGGTTAGAGTCATAAAAATGAGAACCGTGCGGGTTTTCTTTTTGTATCAAGTGACGACAAACGTTGTAGCATGATGTGTTTGGGTGAATTTGCGTTACTTTATATTACACCTGTTATTATTGTGATGTCGATGCTGAAACGATATACTGAGCAGCCTTAGAAGTGCTTTTACAAAATTCAACAATCCCATCAAAAAGCTTCTTCCAGTTTAGTTCTAGCAGCTGGATTAACACCCCAGACCTTGGCATGGGAGATCAGTGGTTCAAATATCAGTCCGGGTGCAGGTATCCAGTGAGGACCCTTAGGCAAGGTCCTTAATGCTGCCCCACCTACCTACCTATGTACGTCGCTTTGGATACAAGCATCTGGTAAAATTTAATTGTAGAATTGTAGTCTCCACCTCAGCTGCTCCTGAGAAGCTCCTCAGGTGTCGGCAGCCGAAAACTGTGGTTTCACTCCAGATGTGAGTGTGTTTCTGGGAACAGAGAGCTTCGGCAACCGTCTCCGGATAGATAAAAGAAACAACACTGAATGCTGATACAGTGCAACAGTGATTACATTAGGGCACATAGGATTAATCACAGCTGGAGTGTAATTGTGACAGTGACTGGCCTTTATCCCTGCCAGGCCATTATTTAATTGGCAAACAAAACAGCACAGAGTCAAGATGAGATCAAAACATCACACTCTGGGCTCGGTGTGTGCTGCTTTTGTATCGCTACAATGAGCCTCTCCCTTTGAATCCAGGATCAAAATGGCAGGAAATAAACCCAGATTTGTCATTTGTGATTCATGAATGATCTCCGGCCCAGAGGAGGCCGCGAGTGGGGAAAAAAAACGGGGCCACTGCATTTACTTACCGGGGTCAGATTCATTTAAATTCAAATTCAAATGACTTCCTGCTCAGGAAATTGGGTCTTAAAAAGCGAGTACATTTAATTATAGGTAGTTTGAACATTTTCAACCAAAAACAGGAAAGTACAGAGCGGATGCAGCTGGAGAGAGGCAGCGATAAGCAGGCTGCTTGCTGCAAACCCTGAGAGTCAGGAGGGGTGATATCAAGTTTAACATTTCAGATGTTAATTAGGCTTCAGTTTGCAGCTCGGCTCTATTAATTCAAAGCGCCAAGATGACTAGTATTCATCTTTCCCCCGGCTCTTCTTAAATGAAGTCTTGCTGGTGATGAGGCAGCGACTGAGGCTGCAAATGGTTGAAGCAGTCGCTCATGGCAGCAGACTGAGTGTTTGGCAGCTCAGGCCCACACATCCTGCTCGCAGAGTGGACACAGGTGGGCGACGGCTTGTGTTTGTATAATAATGTATATATAACCAGTACTGGAGAGGAGAACCTGTGAAAAAGCAAAATGGGAATACCCACACTGGGTGCTTCAACACCTCGACCTCTGCTGCTCTCACTGCCTGTCAGAGAAGCACAATAATCCCACTCCTGCACAATACTGCTCATGTATTTCTCCACTGCAAGTACACTTTAGAGCTTTATGTTTCGTATTGATTTTGTAGATTTACACTTGTTTTCACCTCTAACCTGAGTTATGAATCTATTTAATTCAGTTTGCCGGAGCTGGAACAACAAGTCGATCAGTTGTTTGAAGAGAAAATGTATCAGGAACTGCAGTATTTTTTCATTTTATCATGCAAACATTGGTTGTTTCCTCCATCTCAAATATGAAGATTTGCTGCTTTTTTTATACACAAGATAGTAAACTAAACATCTTTGGGTGTTGGACTGTAGATGGACGATGCGTCACCACTTTTCTCCCAGTGTACAAAAGTGATGCCAAAATATAGTGAAAATGAGCACCATCATGTTGTGCTGGTGACATCTTAGTCTCGCTTTGCCAGCCCATACTGTAGAATATAACTGTGTGGCTGCAACTTATTATCATTCTGCTATATGGGGGAAAAATGCTCTGGCGTGTTTGTGTTTCCTTAAACCAATCACACAGATATGTGAGAAGAGCTGTAAAAAAGTCCATGGGATTTTCCACTGGGATGAAGTAACGCTGCCATGACAGAATGAAACACTTGTTTGCTGGTCTGAGGTCAGTTATGGCCCTTTCAGACAGGACACGGTGGACACACAGAGCTAAATAGGCAGAGTTCTTAAAACTCCCACCAAGACAATATTACCTCATCTGTGGTTAGTGGGTTAGTTGGGCGGCTGTGGCTCAGGTGGTAGAGCAGGTTGTCCACTGATCGCAAGGTTGGCGGTTCAATCCCCGGCCCCTCTGCATGCCAAAGTGTCCTTGGACAAGACACTGAACCTGAAGTTGCTCCCAATGGCAGGCTAGCACCTTGCATGGCAGCTCTGTCGCCATTGGTGTGTGTGTGAATGCAAAACACATTGTAAAGAGCTTTAAGTACCACTAAGGTAGAAAAAGGTGCTATATAAGTGCAGACCATTTACCTTTTATCATTTCAAACAAGAAGCTACCACTTTGTTGCAAACGCCTCAACATCATAAATGCCTGGTTTCTATTAATTGGCTGTACAGGTATACGTAATAGCAGGAGCTTGAAATTACTGATCGGTGACCCGTTGTTGCACAGTGCAAGCCATTTAAAGTACATTTTTGAGCGTGGCAGTACTGCTGTTGCATCCTGTGGTAAAACCCTTTAAGTCTATCTTTGTGTTATAGTTTATCCCAACTTAGTTAATCCTTGTGCATGTGCTGGAGGTCATTAAACCTCAGAAAGACTTTGTCATGATGCCCCCTACTAGTTAAACTCCAACAATGCTGTCTGCCAGTGCCAGGCTCCTCTGGTCACTATAGTATTATACAGTAGAAGGCTGTACCACTTGGTACTACAGCCATTCTAAAATAACTGAAATAAATTCCTGCAAAAATAAATTGGCATCATTAAAACACCACAGAGGCCCCCTTTAAATATCCTAGTTTATTTGGTCTTTGGACAGTTAGTTGGACAAAACAAGACGTTTGAAGAAAGTATCTGTAAAATATTCAGTTGTATAATCGATTATGGAGATAATTAGTTAGTCTTGATCTCTTGGTCACTTTCTGAGGAGCTTCCCTGCATAAGTTTTGGTTTTTATTCCTTCTGTGTTGGTTTTCCTCCAGATTTTGATCCTTTTGCAAACTAGTTTGGGTGAAGATGGCTTTTTAATCAAGGCACAGTGAACAGTTTGATGCCATGCTTTCAGCTGCTTGATTTTAGCCAGATGGCAGCTCTGACTATTACAATCCTTGGAAGTGAAATCAGCATCTATTGGTCCTCTGTTGTTGTTGTCGTTGCACAGTTCGGTCTGTAAAACAGCATTAAAAAGTTCAGCGACCGTGGCTCCACAAACACAGATGAGGCTGCAGACAGTGTGGGTGCAGAGAGAGATTCAGCTGGTGAGGCATGAAAGGTGCACACAGTAAACATGCGCGTTGCAGATGAATTGGTCCCCGGAGGCCGCCGCTCCTCCGTCCTATCTGGGACGTCTGTGAAAGCCGCCGCCGTTCCCCCCTGCGCTCTCAGCCAGGTGTACCGAGCTGCTAATCTGAGGCGTTCATCTTCATTACAGCGCCGCCCTCAGGCTCCACAGCAGCTATAGGAGGCAGATACAGTCAGGGAGGAGCTGTTGGAGAGGAGTGCTGGACTCCATGATGAAGCAGAGCCACCACAGTGTCTGATCGTTTGTCATTTATTAATTGTTTTATGGCGCAACATGACCATTAAGGCTTATTATGCTTGCCCTGTTGAAATCACCGAAACTAGGCTGTGCAATTCCCTGCATGTCAATTTTTAGAGCTACGTTTAACTTTTTTTTCTCACAATCGATGAATCTGCTGCACGCTCTCTCAATTAATCATCTGGGGGATATCGTGAGAATTATTTAGAACTGTAGAAAGTGTCATTAAATTGCTTGTTTTGTCTGAACAACAGTCTAAATCCTGAAGATATTAAGTTCATAATCACGCGTCACAAAGAAAAGCAACACAATTTCACTGATAAGAAAATAAAACCAGGTTATACCACATAAAATATACATTGGAAATAGCAATCTTATACCCGCAGTCATCACCTGGTGAGTCAGACTACTCACAAAGATTTTTGCTGAGAGTTTTTAACAGTCAAAGGTGGAGCTTATTTCATCTGTTGTTTTGGTAATAAGAGGAAGCAGTTCAGATGTTTTAGTGATTCAAGACACCAAAATACAGCCTATCTTTAACATTAATGCTTAAACAGATATGTTAGTGGTTCCAAGGTTGTATGCAGCTAAATGCTAACATGCTCACAAAAACAATGCCATATTTTTGTTTAGCAGGTATAATATTTACCATGTTCGCCATCTTAGTTTAGCATGCTAGCACATCGCTAATTAGCACTAAGCACAAGTCCATATATCAAAAGGAAAATGATTTAATAGTAAGGTGAGAGCTCAGGCCATGTAGACGCCAACATGCAAATGCAGCTCAATAGCTGCCTGTGAAGCAAACAAAAGCTTCAAGATGAGCCCAGGATGCAGTGCTGGTGCCCCTGCAAGATAATAATGGGGTGAACTTGTTTTGGTCGAACATTTAATAGTGGGAAAGTGAGCAGTATCGTTAAACTAAGAATCATGCAGGCCTGCCTCATTACATGATCCAAATTCTTCATCAAAAATGACATTTTTAGTGGGTATTTTGCTGCTTGGAGGTTGTTTTCTGTGTTTTAGTCAACCCTGAAGCTTCTTTAATCTGCTGTTTTGGTAGTAAGAGGACACAGCTCAGCTATTTTAGTGACGCAAAATCCAGTTTCTTCTATTACTTATTGGCTCATCTCTCCTTTAAACCTCAATTTTGAAGTAAATTTTTCCTTTGTGTGTGTTCTTCTACTTCCCCCGACCAAGATTATTTAGAAAAATGAACTTTCCTTTATTCACTAAAATGGCTACGACTTCATTATGTCCTCCCACAGCTGCTGTCGATCACCGCAGATCACAGTTCACACATCCTGCCTCATGATTTTATGTATAAGCATGTGGGAGTATCAATGTAGTGTACATTCATGCATCTGAAGACACATGTGGGAGTATGATGCGTGCATACTGTGCATGTTTGAATGGCGATGTTTGTGCTCTCTGTATAGCGGAGAGGCAGGATGAGATAAAAGCAGATAGCAGAGCCGAGCGGCAGAGAAGAGCAGGATTAGTCTCATAGTCCAATCAGATAAGGATTACCCAGCTGGAGCATGCCCACCCAGGCTAATGTCCCGGCCCTAAAGTGGCATTACACTGTATTATGACACCGATCCACTGTACATACAGCTGCATGGGCCGGATTACAGCTACAAGTTGAGGGCAGTGTGGATGGAAAGTGAATCCAGGGCCACTTGTTGGAGTAAAACCTGAGCCTCCGTCAGCATCCGTCCTCTCTGCTGCCTCCCCCTTCATCTGATAACAGCCTGTGTAAAGTGACTGAGCTCTATTGCGCTGCACTGTCACTCTGCCCTGCAGCCGGCGATGGATGGGATTCATTTTGCCCTCGCCTGCCTTTCATCGGCGCTCCGCTGAGACTGCACACAGTCGCTGCTGAACGTGACTGTTTTATTGGTCTCCACCTTGCCCCCTCTATTGCCCACTAAGGCCAAATTACAGACCAGACATTACTGGATTACGCCGAGGCCGGAGACCGTGTAAGAACAGCGGAGGTCTTCAGCTGCCATTTGTTATAACACTTATAGCTGCAGCTACTGGTACCAGGATATCAGTGCAGAGTTCATTGATTATGTTTGAGAGCAGCCTCAGGTCTGTTATTTGGTGTGATACCATCAGACAAACTCAGTATGTTGTGTTACGTTTGTGTTAATTGTACTGTACATCATCTCTCCAAAGAAAATCTCATACCTCCTCTTCAACCAATCGATTGAGCAAGAAATCTGTCTTTTATGAACAGAATCGACACAGTGCACTCAGTGCTCTCTACCTGCTAACGTTATTAGCCTAAATGAATTATAAATAGACATTAAAAGCTCGTATTTGTAGCATATTAAATTGTTATTTACACTGAAATAGCAACAAACTAGGAGTACCAGCTGCACATATTGATATGATTTCTGAAAATAGAACTATATCACCTTATGATCCCAACACAAGAACTATTAAGGAGTATAACACAGACACTTTAGCTACTGATTTTAGATGATCTGATGTCGGTTGTTGAGCTGCTGATTGCAAAGTTAACACTCGGCTGATTCTTTGGTTTGTTAGTTTCGAGTCAAAGTTAGACCAAGCAGTCTCCATTAGGTTGGGCCAGTTCAACATCGTGAAAATGCAGTCGTGTTCAAAAGTTCCTCCCACTGGCAAAAATTAATAGAGGATATTTGTAGGACTGTAGTGTCCAGGTTGATTGGTTGGTCAAGATTCTTTCATTAGACCAAATTCTCATTTGTTGGCCGATCGCTGGTATCACTTTAAGAAGGTGAAGAGAACTACATCAACAGCCTTCCATTATTAGTCTGTTTGACATTGCTTTTAGGAAAACAAGCTTCACACTTGGGGTGAAAACTCTAAACTGTGTACCTAGATCAGACAGAATGGGCCCTAAATGGGCTCCAAATAATTAAACAGAATCTACAACTTCAGCCGCAGGCAAGGAAATGAATAGAAAGAGTCCGACAAGAGATAGTCTGCTCTGAGACGCAAGAGCACTTTAATCCGCCGAGACAACGAATCTGTTAATAATCAGATGATTAAAAAGAAACTCGTCTGCAGCTGTTCTGATTATCAACTGATCATTTTTGAAGTAATAATGCTACATGTTTGATGGTTTCAAGCTCTCAAGATGCCAGATTTCACTGCTTTCAATGTTTTTTTGGCTTTATGGTATCTCACGTTTCTTGTGGTTTACAATTTTTCATGGATCAAATAATGAACCCTTTCCAACTCGGAGGCTTATGTGCACGCAGCAGGCTATATTGGTTAGTAAAATGTGACACGCTGAATGAAGAGGCCTCCTGGTGCTGCTGTGATTAAAATGGTTGCAGCATTGTTGTGCTACATTTCTGTTGGTCAAATTGCTGTTGAGAAGTTTTAGAACTGTTTCAGTAACATCAGTGCCACTGACTCAGTGTTCGGAGGCTGTTATTTACTCTGTAACTGACAGTTTTTAAAGGGTTAGTCAGTAAAAATGACAGCTAGAGTTTTGCAAACCTCACTCTGTTCTGCTGACTTACAGGTTTCTCTTATCCATAGAGCCTTGCAGTTGTGCAGTTGACTGGATTTAGGTGTTTTTTTTCAAATGGAAATTTAAAAAAAAATGTATACAAGGGGTTGATAGGAAAATGTACATGTTCTGTTTTGGACTCAACTTAATCATCACTCAGTTTCCAAAAACTAACTTTGATAAAATACTGCATTGATATTACGTTACCTGTTAGTTGCAAGGACTGAAATAACCAAAAGCCTCCATCATCAGTTTTAATACGAGACATGTCGATCACTTTTCATCCCGTCTCGTTCTCAGACAGCAGGATCTGATCCCCTGAAATGAGAAAAAGATTATATCATGAATTATACCAAACTTGAGAGGCTTAAAGTACACAGTAGACATCATTATGATTCCCCCCTTGTATATTAATAGTCTGGGCAGCTTGGTGAAGCAGCGCTCGGCCATCCTGACGGAGTCTCCCAGATTAGATGGACAGTGGAGGAGTGTGATGGCACGGTAATTGGTTTAGTGTATGATTAATGCCTCTGATGGCTTTGATCGATGGGAGAGGGGCTGTAAACTTCGGTGGCAGTCTCCCATAAATGCTGCTGTCACCCGCATTTGCATGCAGACGCCCCCCCATTCGGTCCATACACTAAGAGCCTCAGCTGTAAATTAGCAAACATAAAAACAAAACACAAAGCGTTAATGATGGGACATGCGTCAAAGAGGAGAGCATCACTGTTACTACATAATAATTATCCGCTGTGACCTCCGACACCTCCCCATCACCGCAGCCAGCAGGACTGCATGTGTCTGTGTGTGTCTGTCTGTGTGTGTCTGTGTGTGTTTGTTTGTGCGGCTCCAGCCTTGATTTACACGCGTTATTTTTAGCCGCTGTTGGTCCTGTTGGGTGGGGTCTATCTTTATCCTACATGAGCAGAGAACAAATCGATACGAAACATACCCTGGGCCAATCTTTGTGTAAGCACACAGTGTGGCACCACAACTCACCAGAGCACGATAGACGGGGACGGCTGCTCCTCAACCAACATGTTTCCATTTAAATCGCGAGTTTGACGCGGCACAAAATCCAGCTCAAATGCATGCAGAAATCTATGTTTTTAATATCAACACCTCCTGACATGATTTGGGCAAGCACAGTTGTGAGCGACAGATGAAAACAGTCGAGTGAGAGATTCATGACATGAACTCTTCTGCTAAGAGTCAGAAATAATTTATACTTTGCAAGATGGACAAAATGGGAAATGTATTTGTAGCCTAGACATTCCTGTGGCTAAAAACCCCATTGCTTCCTTTAACTATCCACAGTGTAGGACCAAAATACTATTAATGATTATTTTGATCAGTATCAAGATTATGATTATCACAATTATTCGTTCATTTAAGGACTAAACTTTTTTTTTTTTTGCACTTTCACATTTAAATGAACAGAGCACTGCTTTCATTTCCATGTTGTGCTACGTTCCTGCTAAAGTAGGAATCTTCGCATCAGACTAAGACTTTAATGATCTTCACCTGAATCAAAGTGAATGAAACTGTACCCAAACGCTTCACTTGCTAAAGATCTGCTTATCGATGGACACTGCAGTTTACCACTGTTCCCTAAATGCCTCACATGCAGGCTACAGTAGAAGCTAGGTGGCTGTGCACTGGGAAACCGCTAGTCTCCACTCAGTTGCTGCAGTGCAGCAACACAAGCGTGTGACCATAAATTGCTTTACAGAGTGAAATACGTTGTTTAAATGTCAGATTTAGTTGAAGTTGAAACCAAGTTATTTTATCTACATGTGCATTTTCAATATTGCAGTCAGTCGTGTTCATTTAATTGTACCGTAAAATCTTAATTGTGGTTGAGACTTTCAGCAACAGCAAATATCTGTAAAAATATATTTTTACTAACTGAAATACAGTAGAAAATAATGTTCTTTCAGTCGCGCACTGGAAAAGAAGGGATTACGATTTGTAAAAATCAGTTTTGGCCAGTTTTTTTTCTTTTATAGTTAACATGTAAATTAATACTGTTTTCTGTGATTTTGCTAGTTATTATCTGTAGTTTAACTACACAGTAAATTGTTTGAAAAATTGCAGCTATAAATTGTTTAAACACTACTTTTTTACAGTGCAGTGTTTGAAGCTCAAGAACAAAAGCAGTGAAAATGCTCGTCAGGATCCAGCACACTCAGACTTCACAGCCATCGTCTATTATTTGCTCTCAGCTACTGTTTATCAAACACATGTTGTTCCCTTGAAAATGTAAAGTTTCCATGTTAAAGTGGTTTGAATAACCGCTCGATTTTCAGTGAGATTGCACTCTGATTACATAGAATTGATCCTCTTACAATGAAAGTGTAATTACCAGCAGGCCAATCTCCAACTGCATCGCAGCACAGCTCCTCTCCGTTCCACCTCGCCGGCCGTATCCTTAAGCTGTGGAAACATCCCAAAGAGACCCTGTAGTAAATGATAATTAACTGCAGATACAATCCATTCATTTTAAGGAGGTGCGATTCACTCCTCTTCTTTTTTTTTCCACGGAGAAAGCACAGCAATCTGCCTTTTGATTAATTGGTGGTGTCCGTGGCGCAGTTCATTTGCAATCTATTACAGCGTATTTGCTTTGTGTCAGAACACAGCCCAAACACACTGCATCATCTTAGAGTTGGGGGAAGGTACGAGCTCAGTTAGAGTCTGTTTGGTGGCTTTAACCCAGCTCAGTGTCCGACTGGTATTGATACTAATGTAATAACAGTAATAATAACAGTAATGACTGTGTAGTGGATATACAGCACAAAGCCTCTACTTTAACCCTAATTTATTCTTTCAGAGCTCCTATTTAAAGGGTCAGTGCACCCAAATCACCACAGAACACCTGTGCAATCTCATGTTGTCCCATACAGCAGCAAGTTCAGTTTAATTTACTGACTTATTTTAGTTAAACCTCAGTTGGAGTACAGGATGAGTAAAGATTCTGTCACTGTATTTGAAATTGTGATCATTTGAAAGCACCAAATCCTCACAGTTCAATCATTTTAAGACACCAGTACAGCAGGAAAAGCAGTTTGTTTCTTTGTAATAAGAGGCGTACACAGTTTCTTGTCTTTTCTGTCGTTTGCAGAAGCACATTCTTGTTGAATCACAGCGTGTTGAGCAAAATAATCCTATTTTCCAAAGCCTTTTGTGTTTTTTAGTGAAAAACAGAATGAATGAGAAGTAGTTAAATTTAGGGCGCCCTCACACTTTGGTTCGATTAAAACCAACTGTGATTGCTGTGATCGTTAGAGTGGTTTATTTTAAGTATGAACGCTGCCATCCGAACCTTGGTGCGCACCAATCCAGCAGACTCCTTCCAAACGAACTCTGGTGCCATTTGACTGACTTTTGTGACATTAAATTTAATTTCTTTTGGATTTGACAAACATTTTAAGATACTACTTTGGCAACTTTTGTATTACATACATCAACATTAAAAAATGGCCTGAATGACTAACGAGGTCATGAACTGACTCTTTAACATGATTTTTACTCTGAATTAAGTGAATACTGTGACTACTGTAACTGTTACACGTTCCCATAGGAGTTTGGTTGAGTTGTATTGTCACTATATTAAATTTTCATCGGTGTGTCAGAAAGACGAGCTGCTGCGGTTAAATGAGATCCCGATAAACAAACAAACAAACAAACCCGAGCTGAGGAGAGGAGACAGAGATGTTCCCACCTCTGCAAAGCCCTCTTAGCACCCAGTGGGAGAGCTGCCGACAGCTCTGCCACCAACGCCGAAGCCAAAAAATGGCTCCAGACCAGATCTCGGGCCTGGACGGAAGCGAGGGGGAGGACTGGAGGCTCCTGGGTCGCTGGGTGGAGGACGGAGGAGGACGGCTGGAGGCAGCAGCAGCAGGGCAGAGTCTGACAGATGGAGGAGAGAGCAGAGGGCAAATAAACAGGGCAAGAAGGGAGGAGACAACATGATGCAGCTCCACAGTGATGTTACACAGCCAGAGAGGATGAAGGTGATCCGGCCCAGATGGCCCCAGACAGCGGAGGTGTGTAGCTGTATTTGAAAAAGGCTCGTATACAAGCTTCATAGTGTATTTAGATATCAGATGTCGTTGGCGTTTGACATCCAATATGATTGATTTGTTTTCTGTGCAACAGCGCTGTAATTTCAGACAGACAGCTGAGCCAGTGGGATTGATTTAAAAAAAAAAAAAAAACAGTTCAGGAGTCTGTTTCTGCCGGACAGAGACAGTAACAGGTTGTACTTTGCTCTTTTTCACTTGGGGAGTCTTTTTTTTTAGTCCAAAATCGACCAAATAATAATGATAACATTATTAGAGCTGGAAAAAGTTATTAAGTATGTTTTAAAATTGCCTCCAAATTAAACAAATTGACCATTTAAGTTCATTTTTTTTGCATTTTGAGCTTTATTTAGTAGCTACAAGGAGAAAACGTATTAAAAATCTCTCCCTACTAATGACTAGACAACACTTGCAGTGCCTGTGTGTTTTCTTTTTTCAGATGTTCATGGTGCTAGTGCTGCTGTGGTATCCAGACTTTTTATCGTGTATTAAAAACGCCTTTTTTTGTTCTGTAATAACTTAAAGTGCTAAAGAACTAAAAGCAACCTTGTGTCCTTGGAAACTTTACGTTGAACTGAGTCAGACTTTTCTGCAGCCACCAGAGTTAGATCTGAAAAACTTGCTTCCTTTTTTTTTCATCTAAAACTGTGAATTAGAAAGTAAA
>OMNN01032328.1:4035-30123 GCA_900302755.1 Chromis chromis | reverse complement strand
GAAAGTAAATAACAGCACTATAACAATTAGTCAGTGACAGTTATGTTGTTAAGCTTCGTCTAAAACTTCTCAACTGCAACTCTGCCAGATTTGATTCAACAGAAATGAATCACAGCAATGCTACATCCATTCTAATTGCAGTTGTACCAGGCAGTGCACTTTAACAGGCTCTCTGTTCTAATTCTTAGAACACCTATATACATATAGTTATTGTCTTTATTTCATTTTATCTTATGGTATTTGTAGTTTTTTCCCTTTTAAATATTGTATATATAGCATACGTGAGCCAGGTGCAATGGAACTTCCTTTCAAATGAGCAGGTGTATATTTCTAACTGACAATAAAGTGCTATCTATCCATCTAGCCGTGGTGGAAAGGGTTAATCATTTGAGCTGTAAAAAATTCATTGAATATACTGTAAAGCCAAAAAAAAAAAAAGCAGTGAAATCTCACATCTTGTGAAATGGAGCCATCAAATGTGTCACATTATTGCTTGAAAGATGACTAATTGATCATCAAAATAGCTGCAGAGTAATTTTCTTTTTATCTACTGATAAATCGCTGCAGCTGTAAATGATACGAATTTTATTAAAAGTGTGGAAATTCATCTCAGCAGCTTCTATGAACAGTTTGCCATTTACAAAAGATTAAAGGAACCAGGGAGTAAGTGGTTTCTTTTAGGACTATTTTTTTTTCCAGTTTTTGCCCAATTTTTTTGCTAAATAAACCTTTGCCCCCGAGGCACCGATCAGGCCCTCGTGCCTGCAGGTTCGCCTCCGAGCTGCCTGTCAGTGTGACGCTGCTCAGATGGCCATGTTTACTGCACTCCAGAGCGAGTATTTACTGCAGTCGACAGGGCTGGCAGACCCCACTGTCACAGCAAATGGTGCTGTTGGGAAAACAAACAGTTGTAATGAGACTGTATCTGTCAAATGAGACTGCTGAAAACCACTTCGGTCCAAAACACAAGAGGATGCAAAGGAGAAGGAGAGTAAAGGTGGAGAGCTGCAGTCAGTCACAGGAAATGTTGGTCCATGAAATCGTATCTACTCTTTAATCAATCAATTGGTTGCAGAAAATAAAAAAAATCTGTAGGTGAACTAACAGCTACTAGCTATATGCTAACCTTATTAGCCTTAATTAAATACATTTGGACAAAAAGTGAGTATTTGCAGCATTTTAAATCATTTGAACCTGGTTATTGTATACTGAATTGATATTGGAGCAGACCACCTGCCCATACTTATATGACTTCTGACTCTATCAACCGGTGATCCATGCTGTTTGCAAAGTTTAGACTCGACTTTTTGTCCATCAGTTTAAACAAAATGCAGCCACACCAACAACTTCTCTGATATGAATTCAGTCAGTTTAGTCTTCATTAGGTTGGCCTGGTTCAAAGTTGTGAAAACGTGGGGGTGTTCACAAGTAGTCTGTTTCTATTGAATCAATCCTCTAAGGCTGTTGATGTCGCACTTTTCTCCTTATGAAAGTAACACCAGCGATTGTCTGACCAATGACACTTTGGTCAAGTGAGAGCATATCAACCAACCAATGGACCTGAACACTACAACCCTACAAATATCCTGTCTCTCATGTTGCTTGGGGTGAAAAACTCTAAACTGTGTGCTCAGATCACACAGAATGGGCCCTAAATGGACTCCAAATAATTAAACAGAAAGTACAGCTCCAATCATAGCAAAGGAAATAAAATAAAAAAAAACAGCCTAACAACAGAGAATCACATTAAAAAGTTAATGGATAGTCAAAATTTGAATAAACTTTCCCAGTTTGGCAAAAAAAAATTCTACGTTTGCTTGAAGTGCTTTTTGATTTTTTGAAAAAGAGTCAGGAAATGAGTTAGTTTAGAGCCCAGTCCGAGTAAACGCTCCATCAGCTCTACTAAATACCCCAAAAAACTTGATAATGGATTGATCCTGGAGTGCTGCTGATGTAGCACTTGGCCCACAAGTGAGAATTTGGTTGAACATATCAACCTACCAATAAACCCATCAACAGCCCTGCAAATATCTCCTGTTTGATGATACTTCTAAAAAAAAAGCTTTACACTTGGGTTGAAAAATTGTGCGCTCAAATCATACAAAATGGGCCCTAAATGCACTAAAAATCTGAAACTCCAATTCCAGCTGTAGCCAAAGAGATGAAAAAGTGAGTCCAACAACAAAAAAAGAAAAAAGAAAAGTCTTCATGGTAGCAGTTCTGAGATACTGTGACCAAACATAATTTATTAATCCTTTGATACTGACAATGTAGCGTTTCTTTCCTTAGTAAAGTAACACTAGTGATTGTCAGACCCATGAGAAACTTGTCGAATGAGAGCATATTGACCAACCAATTGACTTAAAAGAATATCATGTTTAATGATGCTTCTGGGAACACCAGTTTTAGGCTTGGGGTGAAACACTGTGTACCTAGATACTATGACCAAAAATAATGTATTTATCCTGGATGGCTGTAAATCCAGCGATTGTCCAATCAATGAGAATTTGGTCGTTAAAAGCACATTGACCAACCAATGAACCAGTTGACCTGGACACTGCAGCCCTGCTGAAGGTTGTGATGTTGCTACAGCGATGAATCCATTGATGAGGTCACTCTAAGAGCAGGACACGTCTGGCATTTTGGTGTTTTTGGGTAGCTGTTGAACGTGACCTAACTCTAATTGATTGAGACGCTGTTTGTTCTATCACTCACATGTCTCTCCGGAGCAGCTTGATGGAGTGACTCGGGTGCTTAACCTGAAGGATGATGATTTAATAGGCTTCCTACAGGAAATGATGTAAACCTGGTGTCTGGGAAAGGCTGACACTCGATTATTCATGTCTGTGGCAGTACGTTCTGTGACTCCTTAGACAAAGCCTCGGCCGAACTGCTGACGACGCTGCTGATTTTTGGTGGGATAAAAAACACGCAATGCCTCGCTAATCTGCAGATCAGAGCGAATCAGGGAATTTGTCAAAATGAAGTCGCCGCCGTTATCGTCGCTACATCCTGATGTGGGCGAAGGATAAGGTGTTGCTAAGTCCACTGAGGGGGATGATGTAATTTCCAGTCGAGCATGCTGCTGCTCTCCTCCCCCTCTCTTCTGGCCTGTGAGAGTGTTTCAGGCATGTATGTGAGCGCTCACCTTCATGTCTCTGCATCTCAGTGAGGAACAGGATGAATTTTTAATGAAGAGCAGCGTGGCTTCCCTTCGCTCTCTCAGATCGCTTTCCAGGACAGGGAGTCTCTCATGATCATAGCAGCGTGCACACACAGGCAGCTCAGGGTGACGAGAAGCCACACAAACACACTTTCACCTGGAAACCGCTGCAGATGTCACGCAGCCGTTGCATGCGTGTGGGCGGCAGGGATGCTTACAGTTGTGTGTCTGAAAGCAGCCGTGCATTGTGTGTGTGTGTGTCATGGCATTACATCACCGCGGTGCTGGTCTTTAGGATGACTGCATGGACAAGTAGTGAAAATGAATCTTTTATTTACCCACAGTGTTCTTCATACCGCTCGCTCCGGGGCAGCTCGGCCGCAAAGTCACAGCACAATGCCGGACTATTGAAGGCCACGCACTCTGGAAATACACTGAATAAAACAGCCTGCAGGGCCTTCCTTCCCAAACCACATGTGTGAATCGATCACTGAGAAAAATCTTTGCTCTTGATGGCGACATGCCAACTGGAGTCAGATTAAAACAATAAAATGGTTATAATTAGCCAGAAAGCCTGAGTTAATGATGTAAAAATGAGCCCGGATGGTGAAATAAATTCAGGGTGCATGTTGTGGACATTAGGAAAGGAGAAGATAAGACTGAACATACACCTGAGTGTCAATACAGGGAAAATCTGTGAAAATAACTGTTTATAAAAAGGATTTACCATTTTTCATACGTCATTTTTCTCTTAAATAACGGCATATATTATATAAAATAATGATATTTTTAGCTGATTTAAATATAGTAAAACTGTAATTTTATAGTCAAACATAAAAGAAGCAATCATAGATTAACTGTAGTACCTCGTTGAGGCTCTTACTGTTTAATGCTGAAGCGACCAGAGGGGGCGGCCACTTCCGCGTTAGCAAGCAGAGAGCAGTGTAGAGGTTTAGCTCGTAAAGGGGCACCATGGCAAAGACTTCTGTGAGGCTTACTGACATCAGTCCAGTGATCAAGTGTTAAATGAAGCTGGAATAAAGTAGGACATTGCAGTGAAACATCTGACGGATATTTTGCGGCTTTTTATCAAATTTTTGCTTGACAAAAGGATGGAAACAAAGACTTGATAGAAGGATTCTGCTGATGCTTATCACGTTCAGATACCTGTGATTGGTGTGGTCCTGATCTTAGGATCTAACTCGGGACATGCCTTATACAGGCTTTTCTTATTCGAGTTTGTGCTCTGGTTGGTCCTCTTACTTTAGCCCCTGTGGAGTGAAACTGAGTGATATAAATAATGGATCAGCGGTGGAGAGCATTACTAGTAGGCCTGCTGGACCAGCAGTCACTAACGTATAGATGCAATCATTGGTCATCGCACTGGAAAAACCCTTTACGCTTTCCAGTTTGGTCTACCTTTTAGCCAAACAGCTGTTGGCCTATTAAAGAAATGCATGCAAACCCATTTTTCAACTTCCACGTCTAATTTCTACATACCACAATATAATTCACTAACTTTTCCTGCTCAGATAAGACAGTTTTCTAATTTTAATGCGTTTACAACAGCCAGCATTCATCGATTTGTGCTCCTGCACTCCTTTAATCAGACTGTTCAGGTTTGACAAAACACTGTGGCTGTTTTTTGGTCCTCTCAGTGGATTTTTCAGCCCAAATCGTCCATAGTAAAAGCATAATTTGTCCTTATCTTGTGCTTAGATTGTGGGAGATAATGTAATTGGCGGTGCTGTTAAGATTTTGAATTAAAGCGAAAGCAGATAGCAGCAGTAGTTTTGTTTATCTACACTCTTCATCTGGAGGATTTCTGAAACAGTTATTGCATCTCCGCTCTGTTTTCTTTGTTTACGCCCCTTTGATTCGCCGTCTTGTGCTTTAATTTCACTGCCTGTCGCTGCTGCCGTGTACGTGCCCTTGAAAGGTCGCTTGGCAAAATGAAACATTTGCTGATTGTTGTACATATTTCATTCCTCTCATTAACTATATGGAGCCGGGCGTGCTGTGTGTGTGATTCTCAAACAGCAAATGTAGGTCACACTCTTCTCCAAACGTCATCTGTCAGAAATGTGCTTGTAGTACGCGGAGAGACGGGCTCGTCAGTGCGAACGCTAACCACATACAGGCTTAATTAAAATGATTACCCAACAGAATTAAGTGCCGATCAGACAGCCTGTCATCTTCTCTAACCCGACCCCCTTCCACCGCTTTTCAGAGGCCACGATATTAAATTTCCTCAGCAGCTGCATGGGGGATTTAACTGAAGAGAAAGACGCGGGGAAGGATGGGAAGAGGAATCAAAAGAGGCAGTGAAGAATCGGTGGCGGCGAGGACGGCGTGCGAGGCGATGTTTGTCTTATATCAGGCCGCGAGAGGAGAGGAGGGGGAGGCTGGGAGGTGAGGGATGGGGGTGGGTTTGCAAACACACACATATACCCAGCAGCATTTACATAGATGTAATGAAACAGGGAAATGGATGAATACATGCCTCCATCCATCTAGCCATCTTGCCTGCCTGCCTGCCTGCCCTCCCTCGCCGCCTTCCCCCCTCTTCTTCTTTTTTTTCCTTCCTCCCTTCCTCCTCCCAGCATGCCGCGCTGCTCGCCGCTGCAGCAGGGCAAGAGATGACATGTGGACACTCAGTGAATTGCCAATCGCCACCGAGAGAGAGAGCAAAGGAGGGAGAGAGAGAGAGAGAGAGGGAGGCTGAGGGGAGGTGGTTTGACGCATCCAGACTGCAACCATTGGCTTTTTTTTTCCTACATTAAAGATTAGAAAAAAAGAACTGCAGAGAAGCACTACACTGAATACTGGATGTGTCCCCCCTCCACCCCGACTCACCCCTTTTGCTTCTCTGACCCTCTCTCGCACTACCTCACCCGCTCCCCTCCCTCACATACTTTGAGCTCAGGAAGAGAAATCAATAGCCACAAATTAATCATTCTGCCTCGGGCCGTCCGAGGGAGGAGGTTGTTGGACGGGGGAGCAGACGGCGGAGCGAGGGGCGTTTAGAGAGCTACAGAAAGGTATTAGGAAGAGCGATTCCTCCAGACGCTAAGAATTTGGGGATTTTGGGACCACACACACACACACACACACACGCACATACATACATGCTCCGACTGTAAGACGGGGGTTGAAACCCTGCATTAGCTGTGGACTGAAGGTAGCATTGATACTATTCATAATAATAATAATAACTTTATTTATAGAGCACCTTTTAAAACCAACATTTAAATGATGCTTTACAGACAGGCTGAAAAAAGGAGGATACCCAAGAAGACCCTCAAACAACAGAAGGCCAAAAAAGAGCAGGGAAGCAAAAAAAAAAAGTCCAAATAGAGTTAAGCATGGTCAAAGATTTACAAAATAAATTAAATAAAATAAAGAAATAAAAGCAGCACATTGCCATATCAACTTAAGGAAAAAGAAGAAAGTAGAATAAAAGCAAAAAGAGAGTAAAACCATAAAAACAAGGGTAAATACTACTACTACTGTAATACAAATAATAGTAAAATAACAGTAAATGATCAAATAAATAAATAAAAAATAATAAAAGAGACTAAAATAGACAAAATAGACGACATCATATGAAAGCAAGTCTATCAAAATGGGTTCAGGAAGCGATTTGAAAGAAGACGCTAATTCTGCAGCCTTATCTGCTCAGGTGGGTCAATCCAAAGCCGAAGGGTCCTGATGGCAACAGCTCAGTCACCTTTAGAGTTAAGCCTCCACTATGGAACAGTCAGAAGGGCCCTGTGGACCTGTGGATCTTTAAAGTTCTATTAATCATCTGTTCAACTTTACTTTTCGAAGATGATTTTTGAAAAACAACTCACTAAATTTAAGATAACAAATAATATTTAAGGTACCTCGCAGGTTAACGTTCACATGTCTAATGTGGCTATGCATTGCTCTGGTCAAGTGGTTATATCCCCCTTTATTCTGACACAGTTTACATCCAGCCTTATTTTCATTTTTTGAAGAAAAATACTGCAAAACAACACTGTTTTGACCAGATATCCCCGTTTGATTTTACACCTTGCTAATTTATAACATCTACGACAGTTAATTTCCATTCTAGTCGCCACTAGCTGTATGGTTATTTCATCTTAAATGCAACTCACTGTACAGTGATAAAACATTAATAATTAGTTTAAGTGACTTGTATTAGCAAGGGTAGCAGCTTTTAAATGCTTAGTTAAGTATTTGTGCACATGTCCTCAAAATCATCCCATCTGGATACGCTAAAATACAGGACAAGCTCTAATTATCCAATAATGTCATTCTAACAATAATAATACTAATAATCTGTTCTCTAAATCCCGCCTCCAAAAAATCTATGACGTACCAAAGGATAGTCAAATTATAAGGCACTGTTTGCCCCTCCATCAACCCCTTCACCACCTCCACCTACTTTAAATACATATATCAATCGTCACCGTGGACAGTATGGAGTTGCAGTTTGCAAAGACACTGAGAGAAACTGTGAGTGGGAGTAACAGTAATACCACTACTAGTAGTACAATGTTAATGAGTGTTTGTGGGGTTTGTTCAGGTCGTTCAGTTAATTCAGGTGATGGCACCTCAGTGTTGTGGCTCTATGGTTGCTATTGTTACTATATAATACTATAATATGTTGAGTGATTGCAAGTGGCTAGCATCAGCAGCAGCATTCGTTAAGTTCAAAATATCCAAAAAGTCATTAATTTAGAGTTAATGAAGTTAATTTTCAGAAGTACTTCAGCTAAATAATTGCATATTCATCTGCTTCATCCGCCCACTTCCACAGCAAAAGTAGTCCAGCCAGTTGAAAGCAATATGTTCTCTTGTAGATTAAATACAGTCTTTAATACACTGTGTGACCCTGCTGCTCAGGTGTGTTGAGATGAAACACGTTGGGTCTAGCATGGAGGATATGTTCAGTGTCCTCTGAACAACACAGATGAAAGACACCTGAGATCGTTTTGGGACTACGACGACCTGTAAAACAAGAATCTCCGGAGCTCGGTGCCTGATGGCTGCTCAGAAGTCACTTTTCATTTTTGTTTTTCCAAAGCACTTCCACTTTACGACACCGCATTTGATATATTTTAAAATGAGGGTTGAGACTTCATAAAATAAAAGTGAACAACTCTGCATTTTAGCGTTCAGATATATTGTACTGCCTCAGACAATTCAATTTGTAATCCTGGGCACAAAGCAGCTGTCTCGCAGCGCTGGAATTTGTCTCTCCTGCTGATGTGTGATGTCGGGCTGAGCTACAGTATTGCACCTCAGAGAACTTACTGTAATTGGCAGAGATGGGAAAGGTGACTTTGACAGTGTGAGCATGCATTTTCTGATTCCTAACCGTTATCTCTGCTTTTAAAATGGAGCTTGGCTTTGGTGGGAAAGCTCAAATATCCTCTGGAAAAGTCCACAAAGTCAGTGTGCCGTCAGCCGTCGATGGAGCAGCTCCAGCTTTGATGACCTCAGACTCTCTGGCTCAGAGAGAGGGAGGTTCACGATCACAAATATTGATCAGCCTGTCGGAAGCCATAGGAATCATGTGAATTTGTAAACTGAGTAATGTTTCTACTTCACAGACATCCAATAGTATCCAAGACACACAGGATTTGTAATGTGGCCATGAGATATTGTGTTTACAGTAAACCAGCATTACTCATCCCCCCCAGCCGTCATATTCATCACTCCTCGCATGTTACTGCATTTACCTCACTTCACCTTTACTGGAAGTTGCTGCTCCGAGTTCGGCTTTTATGCCTCTCAGTGCATTTGTGTTTCTGCAAAGACTTTGTTATCTTCCCTCAATAACCTTATCTACCAAACTGCTCAGGTGTTGCTGAGGTCTGCAGTTTTCAGGAACAAGAGGATGCTGATGGAATTATTTAAATTGAGTGAAACGTCTGTTTAAATCATTTTTTGACAGAGAAATATGCATAGCGTCTTATTTAAGGGTCACACTGCTTGCTTTGTTTAAATTTGTTGCATTTGTCAAGTTGTTTTGATGATGCAGCCGAAACTATCGCAGTGACTCTCTCACATGGGTGGAACATGTACCTCAGGGGTGTGTATGCAGTTTTCAGGAGGTACGTGGAAAGATTGTGAAGTAGAGCTGCAGCTAATGAATATTTCCATTGTCAGTTAATCTGTTGAGTATTTTCTCAATAATTGGAGTAGTTTGGTATATGATATGTCGGAAAATGGTACAAAGTGTCTATCAGTGTGTCTTAAAGCCCAAAATGACATCCTCAAATGTCTTGCTTTGACACAACCCAAAGATATTCAGTTTACTGTCATAGAGGAGTAAAAAAAACACTGAAAATACTCACATTTAAGAAGCTGAAATAAGAATATTACTTCAACTGATTAATTGATTTATCTAAATAGTTGGCTATTAATTTAATAATTGACAACTAATCGATTAATTGTTGCAGCTTTATTGTAAAATAGCTGCAATCATTTGCATGGGAATTCTGATTTGATTTTTTTTTGAATACTCATAATACTCAGCTGTCACTTTCAACACCACTTTTGCTATTGAGGGTGCATGAAAACTGGTTATCCAGCGAGCAAAGAAGTTAAAGCAAGTAGCTAAAAGTAATTGAAAAAGATTCAAATGCACAGATTGTTTACCTCATTAGCTACCACAAACAAACGGATGTATTGCTTCACCAAATAGTGGCTGAAAGTTATAATAAAAGGTAAAACTGCTACCAAAAAATAAAGAAACAGTTGAAGCTGAAATAATAGACTATTCAAATAGTTAGCTACATGGGATTTATTTATAAATAACTAACAGAAAGAAGTAGATACAGTTAATTAGCATAAACATTTTTTAAAAAGCTATCTAAACAAATTGATAGAGGCTAACATCGTCAGCTAAAAGTAATGGATAAACCACTAAAATAGGTAATAATAATGAAACTAGTTTGCAAGAAACAATGGAGAATTAGTTAGCATTCATATTTGAAGTAGGTAGCTGAAACAAATGATTGTCTGCTTAAAATCGATAAACAAAGTGGCTAATTAGTTGAAGTAGCTAGCTTAAACAAACAGATAACTGGCTAAAAAAAAAAGCTAAAAGTACTATGTAAAAAGAGTTGTCTGAAAGTAATTGTTAAATAGTTAAACTAACTAGTAAGACATAAAGTACAAATTAACATTAATTAGCATTAACATTTGACATACTAAATAGATAAAACAAATTGATAAATGCTTTAAATAGATAAACATAGTGGATAATATGTTGAAATAGCTAGCTTAAACAAACAAATTATTGGCTAGCTACTTAAACTTAACTTGGATGAAAATAGCTAAAAATAGTGAATAAACTGTTGAAATTGTTTGTGTAACAACATCCACATCCAACATTATACTTTGATAGTGTTAAACACCACAACATGCAGTTTAAAGTTGGCTCAAAAGAACAAATTAGTGAGTGTTGATGTTCATCTAAAAGAGCTGCAGGGTTCTGTCTGGACAACAAAGTCTGGAAGCTGCTCTGTTTGATCCTCTGAGGTTTGAGTTGTTTTACTGAGGAGAGGTCACTTGGCAGCGGTTTCAAACGCTAAAAAAAAGTGGGGAAAAAGGTTAGGAAGCGCCTCACAAGATTAAGTGTACAAAAGTGGGCTGAAAATTTCCACAACTAGACCTGAAGCTCGTGTCAAAAAGGGAATATGTTCCCCATCTGCCAGTTCTCACTCCATTCAAAACGACAAGTACTTTGTTTGCCTGAGGAAAGGCCTCGTTCTCTCTCTCACACTCACAGCGGTGGTGGGAGTGATTTTTACCAGACGTTTTCTGAGGAGAGAGAACACAGAAAAAAGGAGATGAGGGCATTGTGCTCAGGAGAGGAGAGCGAGGGTGTTAAGATTAATATCGTACGCTGGGTGGAAAGCGATTTCAGGGACCAGGCTAAAGCAAAGAGAGCAGACGCACAAGGAAACCTCCTTAATGAGCTCAATGTAATCGGACAGGAGCCTTCTGAAAGATGAGGCGGCCAGATGAACCCGAAGTGAGGCCCTGTTTGGGTAAAATTGTTCACTTCTCTGATGAAAACTTTTGGCTACATGCGCAATTTTACATCTAGTTTAGAAAGCATGAAGCATAGCATTATTTAGCTCACCTACAGTGACAATGTCTCAATGCAACCGCTATATTGCTAGGGGGAACCCATACCTCCAGATGTATTTAGGTGTATCCACAATTAATAATAATCATAACTTTTCAATTTGTAATCCATTTATCCAGCTGCTTGATTTGCTCCAAATGTCACATATGTATTAATGATACAGGGCACTTGGTTCAATTACAGATGTGTGTTTTCTTACCAGAATACTTGTATGTTAAATGTAGACAGCTGCAGTATTTCCATAATATGTAAGATGTATTTCAAAATTATGATTTTTGAAATAAAGTTTAGACAAAGTTCAAAGATTACAAACATTTTTGACAGGTTTCATAAGTATATTAGAATACTAAAATGAACACAGCTGTTGTCAATCAAAGAAAATCTTGATCCACTGAAATCGTATTTACTCTATAACAAATCGATTGGTTGCAGGGGAAAGAAAATCTGGGCCACAGTACACTGAGTGAACTCAGTCTGCTAGCCTTATTAGCCTAAATGAATCATAAATAAATATAGAAAGCTAGTGTTTGCAGCATATTAAATCATTTAAATCTGGTTATTTTATGCATGCACCTGCACATATTCAGATGATTTCCAAAGACAGAGCTAAATCAACTGGTGATCCCAGCCAAAGAACTATCTAGAAACATAATGCAAGGAAATGGCTGTTTTTTAATTGTCTGTCATGTTGATTGTTGAGCTGTAATGTCCAACCGCTGTTTGCAAAGTTTACACTCAACTTTTTAGCCATTTGTTTGAACAAAGTGCAGCCACACCAGTGACTTCTTTGACATGGTGTCAGTTAGTTTGGAGCAACTAAATGATCAGTAAACAATGAGTAAGTTAGACGTTGTGGGTGTTCACAGGTAGTCCGCTCCTCTTAAGTCCAGAAATAATGGATTAATCCTGGAGGGATGTTGATGTAGAGCTTTTTTCTGTATGAAAGTACCACCAGCAAATGTCCGACCAATGAGAAATTGACCAACAACCAACCTGGAGACTACAACACTAGAAATAGGAATTGCTTACTGACAAATTTCTTATTCAGAACAGTAAAACATTCTAAGATAACTTCTTGAAATGTTAGATTTTGGCTTGTCTTTCATTAGAACGTTCAAAAGCAGTGCAAAAGTCTGCTGTTTCAACTGGCCAGTCAAGCCGTATGACGCATCCAGCTGTTTATATCTAAGGTTAGTTCAGGTGGAACACTGAAGCTGCACTTTCATTGGATGACTGATTGCCTCATTTACACCTGATTGGCTGCAAATGTCCAATCATGTTCATGCCGGTGTGCAGATGCAGCCTGCTGTATGTGCTCACCCTGCAGCAGCTCAAGAATCTTTACCGGCCTCATTTCCCTCATGTTGTTATGTTGCACGACTCTTTTGACTTTGACACCACAGTGGGTTTTTGGTTCGCTTGTTTCCTCTTCTTTGTTCACTGCAGTCGGAAAGACAAATCTGTGGACACAAAAGCTGCTCTGATGCAGACTGAAACCCTGAAACTGGAGCAAATTTGTAAAGAAGTATGTTTCTCAGAGTGCACTGAAATCAGGTCAGTCAGTCAATCAGCAGGAGCCGCAGTCGTACCCGGCTCTGCCATGGTGGTAAATATTCAATTAAAAGATTGTATAATGAGCTGAATTCATTACATTAGTCTAATACTAAGGAGTCGGTTCCAGAGCCAGAGTTTTGTTCCAGGCTCTGAAGCCCTCCTCTCTGTGTCCTAACTTGTTGTGACTAACAGATCTGCTTCCTCCACCTCTGAGCCCATAAAAGGACACAGAGCTCATTCTTGATCTTTAAAAATCTTGCATAAGAACCGCTGATCACACTGTTATGATTTATTTGTCCGTGTCGCGAGCAGTTGGCAGCCGGCGACTGGGGCCCTTTCCGAGGATGCGGTGTAACTGAGCCTTTTCCGGATGATGATGACTTATCGTCCCATGTGTTATTAGCTAGAGATGGAATACAAAACATCCTGTTTTCACTGCAAAGAAAGACTGACATATGAACATAGCGTGAGTCATAATCACTGTAAATGTAGCCAACTGTACAAAGTATCTCTCACTCCCCCTCTCACAGAATATGATTATGGCTCTAATATTCAGGCTGGATGGATGGATTGATGCTCGGACGGGGAGCAGAACAATTACAGCTCTTCTCAACACACATCAGCGCCGCAGCACAGAGGAGCTTTCTCAGCTTTAGCGGCTGCTGTATGCAAATTCTGATGCTTTTAAATAGCTGGAGAGCCGCATTATCCAACTCCACAGAAACAGCAACAAACCGTCATAATGTGGAGTGACGTACAGGCCTGTCAGGGGGCTCTGGAGGCTGATACACTGCTGGTTTGGTCTGCAAACTTCAAATATATAAGAATAAACCTGCAACAATTAATCAATTAATCTGTTAGCCGTCAATAAATAATAATTGACAACTATTTTGACAATCAATTTCAAAAAAAGTGTAAATTTGCAGTATGTGTATTTGTTTTGCTATATATTTGATCAGTTTTAGCCATTTTGAATTTAAAAATGTATAGCTGGACAGTTATACATGTATTTTTCTTTTATTAATAACTTTTTTTAAAATTTGTGCTAATTCATTATAGGCTCTTATTTATGGCTTGTACAGCTATGGATCCACACGTGGGATGTTTGCCATCTTGCCTTGTTTTGTTTTTTTATTGCAAAAAGTGGGGGGAATTAGTAGAAAAAATAAAAATTCCTCAACATGTTGAAATTCAGACATTGCTCAGATTCCTTTGAATGTGGAAAATAACGATAATAAACAGGATTATTCTACTAGTATATGTAGAAAGTTAATTCGTATTGGACAGACTCTTCCATGAGTAGAAAATACTGATAATAAAAAAAACAGATCTATGTATTATCAAACAGCAGAACAACGCTATCTGGGTGCTGCTGGTTCAACCTGAGTACGACTCTGTGAGCTCACAGGACGCTGATGAAAATCACAAAGCGTCATTTCTGCCAGGATGGACAGGACACGTCCTCCTCACTTTTATAGTTTCAGGTTCATTTTTTTTCTCTAAAGTCGCTAAAGAACATTATTCTCTTACTGCCAGATAAAAGAGGTGGAAAGTTGAAGAAAAGGCTTGACTTTGGAGGTGACTTCCTTTGCCCTGGATTTCACCTCTCAGGCTATTTACAGGCTGCTGTGCTTTAGTGTTGAAGGACTGTTTGCAACCTGCACTGCAAACCTAAAATATATAAGATTAAACCTAGCAATTAATCGGTTAGTTGTCAATGGATAATAATCTCCAACTATTTGGGAAATCAATTAATCAATTTTATTTTTTTTTTTTTTTTTAAGTAAAAAGTGTAAATTGTCTGAATGCAGCTTCTTAAATGTGGATATTTTCTGGTTTCTTTCCTCCTCTGACAGTAAACTGAATGACTCTGGATTGTAGATGTTTGTCATCTTGAGCTTTGGAAAACCCTGACTGACATTTTTCACCATTTTCTGACATTCTATAGACCAAACAACTATCTTATTGATCGAGAACTTAATGGACAGATGATTTACAATGGAAATAATTAAATTAATTACGTTAAAAGTACATAGTAGTACATAATAGTACAAAAATTTACAGCTATATTCTTCTAAGGCCCCATCCACACGAAGCCAAAATAGTTTCAAAAACGTTTCAGTAAATGTGTCCGTCCACACGAATTCACTTGATGCGCCTGAAAACGATGTAGAACACATGCCAGGCCTGTTGGTGGCGCTGTGACGGCGTAACGGAAACTGGCGGGACTGGCTATTGTGCTTTCCATATTTGTTTGGTGAACACGGTGATAATGCAGAAGTATATTTTGCTATAATAGCGATAATAGGGTGACTAGCTTCAGCATAGTTGTAGTCATTTTCTGAGTTTGGCGCATGCGCATTTATCGAGAGGTGGAGCTATGACGCAAGCGTTTCAGAAACGATTCGGATACAGTGTAAACACGGAGCGGCAGAATCCACGGTTTCAAACCTTTCCACTCTGGGACATAGTTTCAGAAATTATCATTTTTAGACCCCAAAACTCCGGCTTCGTGTGGATGATACACCGGTTCTTTTTCGTGTGGACGGGGCCTAAAAAAGACACTACAATCGAGAATGAGGCAAAGGTAGGCTAATGCATAGAAATAGATTTCTGCACTACAGACCCAGAGCACAGGCATCACTGCATTATGAATACAGGGAAATTACAGTAACCACTTCTATTTGAACTTGTGAGGTTGCATTAAATGAAGAGTAGATGCATTTTCTTGAAAACTTGTGAATCTGCTGGTTGTTCTGCGGTGTGATTTGCCTGTATGAGCAGGTGACGGGATGACGAGTGGGCGGGTGGCTGCTGGAAACGCACCGTTTTTGGGCAGAGAGAGATAAAAAAAAAAAAAGTGTGTGTGTTGCTAAGAGCGGCTCTGAAGTGCGTTTAACAGGCTGGGAGGCCGATCAGGACCCCCAACGCCCTGCAAACACAGGAGTGAGTCAGTCGGCACTACAGGCCTGCAGCGCCGAGCGTTTCAACACAGAACACACAACAGAGATCACACAGGCATGAGATTATACTGTACAGCGAGAGGGAACGTACACGTTAATACATGCATTCCTTTAAAGTAAAGGAATCTGGCTTTGTGTTATCTGTGTCTTACAATAGAACATGTTAGCAGCGTCCACAACGTTTTACTGATATATTACTATATATCTGCCATCATTAGATCATTGATAGTGAAGCATCGATGTGTTATCAGCAGGTCACTGTTGTAGCTGCTGCAGGTTTGAACTACTTTATATCCGGTTTAATATATTTAGAGATCTTAGGGCTCCAAACATTATTAATAAAAGAGGAAGAAAGCAAAAACAAAGTTCAGATACACAAATCTGCCTTCAGTTTTTCTCTGATCTTTGATTTTTGGTAACATATTAGATCATGTGACAAGTTTAAAAGGGAAGAATCACTGTCTGGTGCAGCTGTGAACAACCCAAACATGTGAAATGTGACCTAACTAGATGCTGCTTTTAAAAGGAGCCAACAACTCTGGAAACTACTGGTTTAATCTTTAACTATGTGCTCTGATTTGAATGATTGTTATATTACCCATTATGTAAAATCATCTTACAACTAACTAAAGATGTCAGATAGATGTAGTGGAGTGGAAAATACGACATTTCCCTCTGAAATGTGGTGAAGTGGAAGCATAAAGCAGCCTAAAATGATGACAAGGTGCAACCTTTTCAACAAAGAGTATCAGTGATATAAATTCAGTTTCTCTTGAATCCATCCTCCTGTTCTTGTGGATGATGTTTTCCTTCACCTGGTCTTGAAGCTCATCACTGGGTTTCAGATCCAAGAGAAGCTTTACAAGCCAGTGGAGCTAGTTGGGATTCTTCTGTTGTGTCCATCACGTTTTTATTCGTCTAGGAACGGAAATAGTCATTTCAAGGATGCAGTGGTGACAGAAAATGTTAAAACTTTGTTGTGCATCATTGTCTCTCTCCATGTGTAGATCAATGCCTTGTGAACATTTTTAATGCTAGTGATCGTCGCTTTTAGGTGCCCTGCTGTGATTCTCGTAGCCTTTCCACTTCCACGCACAAACTCAGTGTGTAATTTTCCAGCTGCTGGTTGAAATGCAGGAACTTACCCTGTTTTTGCAGTGTAATGTTTTAAAAAAAAATGTCCATCTTGTCTTTGAAGTGTTGTCTTGACACTTTAATGAACACGAGCATGATAAGAAATACTTAACATATTTAGTTTGGCTCATTTATTAACATGATGGTGGGCGGGGCTTATGACCTGCATCGTAATCAGCCACCAGGGGGCGATCAGTATGGCTGCACATTACCCAGCATGCCCTCTGCTCCTCGTGCGCTTCGTCCTCTTTGACTCACGGTGTCTTTCTGTCTCTTCATTTACATTTACATTGCATTTTAATTGACACCTTATTCAAAGTGACTTCTCCGGGTGAGCAGGTTGATGGTTCACCGTTTTGCTCGAGGACACTTTGACAGAAGACACTGACCTCTGCTAATGAGTGGAATGAAATTTAATGCGGGTCTGTTTAAAACGGGAGCTAACGAGACAAGCAGGAGAGAGGTTTTCGCTGTCAGTGGATCCTACAAGCCTGGAACTTATGGATACTTGCTCTTTATTTTACATCCACACAGCAGTTTTTGCATGTTTTAGATGGTAAAAGTCAAATATTAAACTATTGTAAACATGTTGGATGTGTTGCATAATAATAACTGGTTACAAGCTCGCTTCACAAACCACTAGGCCACCACTGCCCCCGCATGAGGGTTAGGTTGTAGAAACACACCTCTCATGTGCTCTATTGCTTTAGAAAATAACAACGAGGCAAAACTAAGACAATTAAAAAATTAATTCAGCTCCACTAATTTAGTTTTTCTCTCCATTTAATCAATTTATTTTCTTAGAATTACACATTTTCTGACCAAAACTGCTGTAACAATGTCCTATAATTTACTTTAGAGCTGAAACAAGTAGTTGATTAATTGATTTTTATAATTATTTAAGTCAAATAATGAGGGTGAGTTAGTTCAACATCTTTATCAATTTGGACTGTCGATGTGGCAAAACAAGCAATTTGCAGACATCAGTTTATATTTAATTGAGCGACTATTTGATCTATTAATTGAATTGAAATAACTGGCAGGTTAGTTGGTGGTAAAATATTCCTCTAAAATGAATCCTGAAATGCACAAATCTCTCTCCTCTGCCCTCCCATCAGAGCAAATAACTGTATGCACATTTATGGACGTTTAGAGATTAACTGGTGAGAAAGTGGTAAAACATGGAGGAAAAAGCAGTAAATTAAATAAGAGTTAACAGTAGCCGCCCTTTATCTTTCCTCCTGTGTGTCGGCGGGGCTCTCTGCTCATACAGTAACCGTTATAATCTGGTGAAACAGCTGCATCGACTGCATTTGATTTGTGAGGTTTCGCAGTGAAAGCAGATCTGTCCTCCGGTCTTCCTGCTGTTATTAACGGCAGCCGGGGATCCAGTTGATTTAAATAAGAGTGCGGCACGTTGGCGAGATCAATGGGCAGCTGTTTTAAGAGGGAATTTATTTATTATTAACGAGCAGCGAGCGTCCCACTGAGCTCGCTGTGCAGATTCCACACCGATACCGTGAGCTCACTTCCACAGCGTGCGATGTAAATCACAGGAAAAGGGCCAGCAGTGGGGTCAAATCATTTAGGATTTCATCACAGCCAAAGAGCATCAGCTACAACTTCATCATCGGCGGCGCAGATACCTCGGTGCTGCTGCCAGTTTATTAAATTGAGTGTGATGTTTTCCAGGCTGTGGATATAAACCCGAGGTGAGCAAGTTTAAAGGACGCTTTGTTCTGAAGCTTCACAGAGCGAGAACTTAACACGCACAAGCAGCGTTGCGTCACCCCCACCCCCCATTTCTACGCAACGCCAAGTTTGACAACAAGTTGAAAGACTATCTGATTAGCTTCAGCTAAAGCTAAAGGGATAAAAGGGAAAGAAGCTGGAGTTGGAAACGGACGAGGAGAGCTATCGATCGCTGTTTTGTTTGTGAGGAGGATGAAGGGTTTGTTCAGGGAGATGATGTGGGCCTGAAATACACTTTCAACAACCTTCTGAGAGTTTTTTCTGTGCATGCTGCATCCTGAGCCGAGCATGCATGTAAACATTTATTTATTTATAAGATCTGCTGCAGAGCGTGTCCTCTCCGGAGCTGATTGGGTCTGAGGCTGGATTGTTTAGAACGGAGGCTGAGCAACAGAAAATTGACATCTGGTATTTACATCCAGTTTAGAAACGTGAAATCACTTTAGTATAGATCTGACACCAGCTAATAAACTCACCTTAGAAAACTGTAATGTGGATGTCCTTGTGGTTTCAATCATAGCATCTGGACTTGCTTATGTTTCTCGAGAAACTCAAGCAAGTCCAGATGCTATGATTGAAACTACGGATGACTGAGAACCTTCACCGACATGTAATGTGGATGAAACCACATCTATTGTTGTAGCTTTGGTGCACAAGGAGTCATTTTTGAGGGAAAATGCCAAATATTTTCTCGTTTTGGCTTCTCAAATAGGAATATTTTCTGGCTTTCTTAGTCTTCTTTGCTCATGAGTGGAGCATCTTTGGACTTGGATACTTATATAAATATAAAGAGCCCATATTTTGCACATTTACAGATTGATAATTAGATCTTTGGGGTGTACTAGAATATATTTACATGCTTAATTTGATTAAAGAACACATTATTTTTCTAATACTGTACATTTCTGCAGCTCCTCTTTCTACCTTTTGTCTGAAACGCTCCATTTTAGCTCCTGTCTCTTTAAGACAAAGCCTGCTCTGATTGGTCAGCTGACCTGATGAAAGTGAAGTAACATTGGTCACGCACCTAAGATGTGTGAGTATAGTGATGTAGCTCTAGTAAGGAAAAAATGATGGACTTATTGTTTGTTAGAGGGTGTACTAAACTGCACTACAAAAAATTAACTTTGTTTTGTTAAATTACAGATAATAACTAGTAAAATCACAGAAAAAATAATGAATTTATATTTTAAACCTAAAAAACTAAACTGTAAATAAAAGCTTTATTTTTTTACAAACAGTAAAAACAGTCATTTGTTCTTTTACAATAACTGCCTGTAAAGTAAACAGTTTTTACTGTATTTAAATACCCTAAAAGTAGAATTATTTTATGTATATTTGCTGTTATTTTCATCATTATTTCACAGTTTTCGAATGTTAAAGTATTTCAGTATTTTTTCCTGTATTTTTTCTGACACCTTGCTGCCAGATTTTCAGTGTTTTTACAGATTTTTTTTTCTTACATTGTGGCTGCCAGTCAGGCGTTATGCAAATGTCTTACATTGTGACATAAATAATTAACAGAAGAAAAGCCTGGACTTTAAATGAAATGTTTCAAGAAGGTAAGAAGCAGTGTTATTGTTTGGAGACAATAACTACCTTTATTCTTGGGCTTTAAGTAACAGTGATAGGACGTTTTGTTCCATTTTCTGACACTTTATAGAGCAGACAATTAGTTAATTAATCCACCTGCATCTAACTAACAATTATTTTCATTACTTAATCGATTAATCTATGATGACGTTTAATTTCAAAGCTTGAAGATATTCATTCTACAATGATATTAAACCAGACCTCCACGTTTTAGAATCTGAAACCAGAGGAAATTTGCAATTTTCGCTTCAAAGATACCTGAAGTGATTAATGAGTAATTAAGTAATTAACTGGTTAATTTGCATTTCTTCCCGGATGCAGTGATGCAGTCATATAGTTGCTGTCTGTGTTGTTGGGTTGAAAATGAATCATGCACTGCGAGGATGTGTTTTGTTGCAGTAAACTGGGTTTTTCAGGCTGCGGATGCTGCTGGACAAAGCTTTTACATTCATGCCAGTCCATTAATTCAGGTGTAAGGGATTAGGTGCTGTGCTGCAGGCAGGACTCAGCTCAGTCCTGCAGAGAGGACGCTTTAGGTCCGACGGCGGCGAGGCGAGTCACCTGATGGTTAGTTTAACTTGTCTTAAAGCTCTGCCTCCTGCTCGGTCTAACAAACGGTTACTTCAGCTCAGTTTCCTTAGAGGGCAGATGCACCTTTACAGTGCATGGTAAAAGTAGACTGTAAACAGACGTGGTAACGGTGAAACCTTTGATTGGTCGCTGTAACTGACGTCCTCCTCCTCCATAATTAGTGCTTGACATGAGTCAGTGGCAGCTAGTTCAGAACTTCCTAATTTTCAATCTGATGCTGAATTTTCATAGTTTTACACCAGGTCTGGCAGAATGACACAGACAGTTGTTGGTCAGCGTTGCTGCTGAGAAACTAATTACCATGTTTCCCACTCGACTTATATAAGTTTCCATTTCTCAGCGCTTACTCACCTACCTGTAGCTGAAGATCAGTCTTGAACTAGTGCGGCTCTGTTGTGTGTGCAAGTGTCAATCTAAATGTGTTTTCTCATTCAGATAAACACTAAAGCAGGTGATTTCACTGGTGAGTTACATCCAGTGTGTCCCTGATGTGCAGCACCTGTCGAACAGCTGTTTTTGTTGTCAGGAAGGTAAGCTGTTGTACTCACCTTTCTGCTTTTTGTTAGAGATTTTACTTTGGTAGATCATTTTGGTTGTGTCCATCCTGAAGTTTAGACTTGACCCCTCAGTTGTGGAACCAGTGTGAATAAATCAGAACTCTACTCTTGGGTTCTTGGGACTTAGTTAAGACGGTTATAGTTCACGTTACGAGGCTTAACAGTGAGGCTGCACATGTTTCTAATGCAACCCCCCCGTGGAGCTGATTACATGACTGTGATGGGCGTAGGTGAGGCGTTGCATTTGTGATTGCTGTTATTAGCGTGAGGTGTTTACTTGGCGTGCGTTCTGGGAATGCCTCTCCCTGCGGGCGCCGCTGACGGACTCTTCTGAGAACTGGGCAGCTTTCACCCCGTCTGACCAGAAGGCTGTGACGCACTCTGCTGTGACACCACTGACTCACCGGTACTCCTGTTCCTGGATCTGTGAGATCTCAAACCCTCCTTTCGCGGCGGTTTCTGCTCCGTTCGTTCGACCCTGCAGGTCCTGGTGTTTTCACACGTCTCGGCCGAGGAGCACAGATGGACCACAGGCAGGAGAAATCCCTCCTACTTCCTCTGACTGCTCCTCAGCTGAGGGTGATGCTGCTTGTCTTTGCTTATAATACAGCAAGAAAAAAGAGGAAGGAGGCCTGCTGCTAAAAATCTAATGCAAATAAGAGAAAGTTAGTGTACTGTCGGTCTCTTTTCAACTCCAGGAACTTAACCTGTAACTTGAAGCTTCACATCACGTGGACGTATGAGAAGAATCCATGAGTTGTTGATGTGTTCACAGTGTGTTTATACAGTGAAAAGGCAGGTATCAGGACACATGTTGTCAGGTTTGTTATCAATGGAATAAGTGGAGCTAATATTGATTTCCTTTCAGATTTGATAACTGTGTTGACATTACTATGATTAGTGATGCAGTAGGAGGCAGATAGACTGGAGATACAAAGTACATCTAAATGCTGTGCACATGATCTGGCAGACAAACAAAAGATTTAAAATCTCCAGATTAAACATTGTGCTTTCTGATCAGGTGCTTCCACCTGCAGGACTGAAAATAGCTCCGTTTTATGATGCGACAATAGTTAAGTTTTGGTTAGATTTAGGAACAGTATGACTCAGATTTGATGAGAACATCATGATCATTATTTTAAAAAAAAATTATTTTTTCAGTTCTGACATGGCAAACATTAAAACTCACGTGACTTCTTTCACTTTGACAGTATGAAACATGGCAAATACGAGCTGACATGAAAGAATAACTACAACTATTTCTGAAGACTTCTCTCCATTTGTCTCTCATAGATGGCCAAACTTTAGCCTGTTTCTTCTTTTTTTTGAACAGCTGGTTTTGTTTCCAGCTTCTTTTACTCTGCTTATTAATGACATATGTACTGCAGCCTATACCGCCACTTTCTGATGATATTATGTAGCTGAGTTTAGTTGTTTAGTTTAGTTGGAAATGGATGTTTTGTTGACCCCTCCATCCACCCTGACCTCTGTTCTATAAAAACATGGCTTTCTCTTTTTCATATTTGCGGCCACTAGAGGGCGTTGTCACTGGAAGTTAAGTTGGTTTGGCCCACTCACTAAAACTACCAGCTCTGCCTTCCAGGGAGGACAGTCTCAAAAATAAATCGCATTTTCTCTAAATCAGAAAATTACCGGGATACGGAAGCAAATCTCCTAAAGGTGGTAAGACACAGTTGTTGATGGTAGCTTTAGCAACATGGCTACAGCTAACAGCCATAAGAAAGAGAAATGCCGATCTGCCTGATTAATAAGTAGGTAGACTTTGTTACTGATCTTTGTCACTGATCTAGTCGAAATTTTTTAAGTTTCCAAAGTTATTGCTGTTGTTCTTTAAAACATACCATAGCATTCATTTTGGACCCAGGCCAGACAGTGTCTCCTAATGAGCCGTGTTGAAGTGTCAGTTCAGGAACTCGGCCCTAAAGTTGGGAGAGTGCAGCAGAAACTAAAGCGGTGACGACGTCGACACGTTAAGTTCCTCTACAGGATGTGTAAAAGCATAAATAAAGAGCGATTTGAAAGGAGGAGTCAGGAAGGAAGCGGGGTTGAAGCGAGGATGATGGAGCAGGTCTGGCCTCATGGGTTCACTGCTCCTTTCGATGGCGTGGCCTCCCTATTTCTTTCCCATCAACACATCATCTCAGGTGTAAACAGGCCCACGCGGCGCCACAGCAGCTCGCAGATGTGGCGTTTCAGATCAGAAACGGCGGACATCCCACCGTTCAGGGCAGCGAGGAGCGGCTTTGTTGGGAAAGCGCAGTGGGAGGTCAAATGACTGCCTAACATCTGTCAGTCATCCTCCAACGAGCCGAAACCTGACGGCACCTCGCTGCCTCCATTAGTCTGCCTCCCACATCACCTGCAGCTACAGCCGCTGTGTTACATACCTGCCAACTTCTCAGCTGGCGAGATGCATCTTTATTTGCCAGGCTGATAATAATGTATTCTTCTTGGTTCACTTTTCCAACTACTAAGTAAAACTGTTTACCCGAAAGCCCTTCTTTGATCGCTCTGCTTTCTGTGAACAGGGCTTTTAAAAAGCATTTCTGACATATGTATCTAAATTCATCTTCTTTTCTCTGATTGTACAAAGAAATATTTTTGATGACTCATTCTGCTCTCTTGGAGAAACCAGATAAGCGGCTCTATCCTATTCAACTACGCTAATAACTAAAAGTGTTTGGTAAAGGATGGTAGATTTGACAAAACATCACTTCCTGTAGGGGTTATTCGATCTCAAATCATCAGAAACCTTCTGCTCTACCATCTATGATTTGCTGGAAGCTATTTTAAATAATGGATAATTAAAATGGTATCTGAGATATGTTAGATTAATGTATCAAAAATTGCCCGTTGACCCACTTTGAGCACTTTTTTACTCATTTGAGGCTGTTTGAACGACAATATCTCAGGAACTATTAAAGATAAAAGCCTGAAATTTTCCCTGTTATTTCTCATCATGTCATCAAATCAAAATCTGCAATGTTGGACAAGTTGATATATTGTTTAGAAAATCAAATCAGGCTTTTCTCTTTAATAGTTCCTGAGATATTGTTGTTCAAACAGCCTCAATTTTCAATGTGAAAAAAGTGGTAAAAGTGGGTTGACGAGCAGTTTGAAAGAAAAATCTGGGAAAGAACTTGTATATCAATTTAAAATTTCACAGATACTATTTTAAATATCCTTAGTTTATGATTAAATAAAGTTTCAAGCAAATCAGAGATGATCAAGCAGAAAGTTTTTGTTGATTTGCGATAAATTGAAACATTAAACCTATAAAATGTGCAGAAATACTGAACTTACAGTCTGCACAAACAGATATGGCATATTTAGATATAAAGTTGGGCATTCAGATTGTGTTAGCTGTAGTTCTCTTTCTCCACACAAACGATTGCACAATCACATACAGTCATCATCTACTACCTACACCAGCACCGATTTTTTTTCTGTTTCCGAGAGAAATGCTGAATGAGAAGCTGCAGGATCAGAGACTGGTGTCTCTATAAAACCCTGTTTCACCTTGTTAGTGCGCCCTGTCGTGGGCTGGAGGTGTTTGGATGTCAGCTAGCGAAAACCTTTTTGCACCTCTAAAGCTGAATGGTTGCAGTTTAAGTGCAATTTAAGCCTCCACCTCCTGATTCAGCAGCACAGGTGAGGGTGGTGTGGGTGGAGGTAAAACAGGCCGGATGCACATCTGAGCTGCTCCTCAAGCCAACTATTTAGTCATCGAATCCAAACCCGATTTGATCAGTCCTGAAACTCAGCTCACTCCTTCCACGTCACTTTACTGAAGATGCTCCAACTGTCTCCTCACTGTGGCTTCATGACATGAAAAAAAAAAGCCCAAAAAATGCTACATCTGTGTTGTGTGATGGGAGCGACGGTGCGTTCGGGCCTCCCTGCCTCAGCAGGGTCATTACCAAGATGAATATAGTGATTATAAGGATGAATAAGGTGTGATTATGAAGATGAATAAGGCGATTAGGGCTCTTGTCACTGCTGCTGGGGCGGCTGTTCATTAGGAGGGAGAACATGTCAGCGTGGAACATGCATGAACCCATTACCTTTTGGTCCACGGGGGGATTTATATGCACATACCCATGCATGCATGCTGCAGCGGCTGCACCGGGGACCATTTGTGTTCATTTGCGCGGTTAAATGACCCATGTACGGCGTATATATTGGTAATACGGCTTTATGTGTTTGACCCGGGAGGACGGCCGCGTACCTGAGTGCAGGTTTCTGCTGCTACTGTACCGGCTGCTGACTAATGCTGCTCGCTGTGTCGCTGCGTGTCCAGGGGTTAAAGACACCTCACCGGCTCCGTCCATGTGATCCTCCCCGAGCAGGGGTAGCTGTATCCATGGCAACGGCAGGGTTCTGATGTCCACATGGCAACGGCTGCTGTAGGGACGGAGGTGGGAGGATACAGCGGAGGGGAGGAGGGGGGGTTTCTGGATGCTGACGCACTCAGCGGCTGCCTGGAAAGTTTTCGAGAATGCCGCCCACTGACGAATCAGAAGTGGGCTCCGATCTCTCTCTCTCCAACTGTTTCTCTTTTAAACGGCACCTCCCACTCAGTCCAGTCCTCCTGACCCCGCTGCAGCC
>OMNN01032327.1:0-11463 GCA_900302755.1 Chromis chromis | reverse complement strand
ACATACAGACCCTTTCCAAAAAATTAGAATACGATGGAAAAGTTTATTTATTTCCATAATTCCATTCAAAAAGTTAAACTTTCATAGATTATAGATTCAGGGCCCACAGTTCAAACGATTTCAAGTATTTGTTTATTTTTACATAATTTGGGCTTCCAGCTCATAAAACCCACGAAAACAGGAATTCCAAAAATTAGAATACTGTGAAGAAATCAGCCCAAATTTTGCAGGGCATGAATGTTTTAAACTGAGTGTCACACACTAATCATCTACTAAACTCAGAGCACCTGCACAGGTTTCCCCAGGTGTCATTAAATTGCTTCAGTTTGGTTCAGTTGTCTCAGTTCGGTTCAATATGGGGAAGACTGCAGACTTGACTTGACAACTGGCCAGAAGACCATCATTGATACCCTCCATAGGATGGGTAAGCCACAAAAGTTCATAGCTAAGGAGGCTCCATAACTCCCAGGCAATGCCTCAATGCCACGGCGCATCGAGGCAGTTATTAAGGCAAAGGGATTCCCAACCAAGTATTGAAGATTGACATGTCGGTTTGAAAGTACAATATTTTGATTGATTTGATGTGATCCTAATTTCTTTCTTTTTTTTCTTCAAAAACTGAGAAGTAAATGCTGATTTCTTCACAGTATTCTAATGTTTTGAATTCCTATTTTCATGGGTTTTATGAGCTGGAAGCCCAAATTATATAAAAATAAACAAATACTTGAAATCGTTTAAATGAATCTATAATCTATGAAAGTTTAACTTTTTGAATGAAATTATGGAAGTAAATAAACTTTTCCATCGTATTGTAATTTTTTGGAAAGGGCCTGTATATATAGATAAGAAGAAAACTGACCAATGCTATTATATATCTGTTTACACATATACACTATGGTCCTCCTACTGAGGTTTTTCTGAATGTGTGATGTAGATTATGTGTTAGAAGGCTTCATATCTAGTTCTACATACAGTATATGGCTTATTCTGTCTGTTGTTACACAAGTTAAAATTTGCACCACTGCCCAAGGGACATTTCCCTCTTGGGGGCAATTTATCAGTCTTAAATTAGAATTTCTTCCCTTCCGATGTCAACCAGAATTTCCTGAAATCACTGCTTGGTTGTACATCATATTATAAAGTCCACAGGAAAACATTGCATTTCTTTGGAAATGAATTGTGTGATTTGCAAACAATTTGCCTGCAGTTCTGTCTGATGAGATGGGGGGGGGAAATGAGAGGACGGAAAGCTGCGGTTAGCAAATGAGAAACGCCCCGAGGGACTCGACGTCGGTCGCGCTTCGCAGCGGGAGTCCCACCAAGTCGAAGTCAGGGTATTACTTTTTAATGTTCACTCGTGTGACGTTCAACACCATTATTAAAAAAAAAAAGAAGCAGCATCTGCAAATGTTGGATTTGTACTTTTGATTTGATAACGTCACCATTTACAGGCCCAAGAGAAAAACAAACGGGGTGGCCAGTGTGGAGTGTATCTACAGAGGAATATGACTGGAAGCTCTAAAGTTGATAAAATGACTGAGTAAGCAAATGCACTGATGTAAATCTACGCTGACACTGCTTTGACTGAGAGATGATGTGCAGGTACAATCAATGGGCTTTAAAGTTTAAAAATACATGAAAAATAAAAAAATTTTCAGCATGAAACAGTTTTCTCCTGGACTTAATTACTTTAATGAACATGTTTTTTTGCCTAGAAAAGGAAAGAACAGATGGCAAGCTGCCTCCTTTATTTGTGAGAAAACTCTTTGGAGACTTGTGTGGAGAAGTTGGGCAGTGGTGCTGTATAGTGTCGAGGTGAACCCTACACCTTGGAGAGCTATGCTGCTATATGTAGAGCAGAAGGGAACCAGATCTACACTCGCAAATGGATCACTTTTGTTATCGAGTGTAAACTAAACAGACAAATGCAGTTTTCAAAAATAAATGAACATGAGAACATTAGATTTTTATTATTTCTCCTGTGGCTTCCAGTTATAGATTGCAGGCTTCACATCTATTGGCTCCAATTAATATTTCAAAACTCATTAAGCCTTTATAGTGCGTATAAGGGAGCACAGGAAAAAAAAAGCCCATCTCGCAGTTCCTAAGTCTTGGGGCCTCATTTATAAAAAAAAAGCTCTTGGATTTATCCTTAGTCTTAAGATCACTCCTGACGATGTTCGATTCCTAAAACATGCTGAGCATATAAAACCCTGCTTAAGCAGGTTCTGTGAATCCCATTTGTAACTTGCGCACCTGTGATCTATAAATCTCAAATCAAGTTAAATTGACGGCACCTCTCTTGCGATTCCTCTGTATGTATTGCCAGCGCAAATGAGGGTTCAGTCAGAGATGGTGCGAAAGAGAAAAGCGAGCGGAAATGGTGGAGGAGATTGAAACCAGGCGTCATGTATTATTCGGTGGACTAAACAAAGTGTGTTGCCACTGCAGTGAGTGCGGCAGAGAGACAAAACTGTGGACGTTAAAAGAAAGAGTCTGACTTCAAACTACACGGGGAACAAAGAACAGTGATTACACCTTTCTAATTTGACACTCTAATTATAGAACATTGGATCATGTTCTCTATCCAAAACACCTCCTTGCGTATGGCAATTAATTTCTTACACCTTTAATTGATAATTATTATCACATTGTTCATAAAGCTCATGCAAAGCTCACAGCAGGTTTGCATGCATATGGATATCACAGGAAGATCACTTTGAGACTTTGTTTCCAGAAATGAGCATTCCACGTCAGAGTAAGGTTTTATAAAAAACTGGTAACAGCTGGTTTTCTGTTAAAGTCCCTTTTTGGTCGTTAATTAAACCCCTAAAAACTCATCTCTGTGTATCAAAGTTGCATATTTGAATGGCTTACATGTATTTCTATGCTGTCGCTTCCTCGAGATTGTGCAAAGCTACAATAGTGCATCTGTTTTTACCAACCACTTTTCAACCCCTGCTCCAATATTGTAAATCTACTCTCTGCTACAGATTGGCAAGTTGGAATATTGGAGTAATTCAGCCTTACATGTTGGAACCAGAAACTGATTCTGAAGAAGGATACAGAAAAACCCACCCTGCAAGCTGACAGCATTGGTTCCTTTGGTTTGTTATGTAAGAGACAGACATGCTAAGTCATGGCGTTGACTGCTTATTTTGCTCATTATGTGTCTTCCAGCATATAAAACATCATATAACAAGCTGAAACACTGGATTTCCCCTTGAGCAGGTCTTTAAGTCACACTCAAGATCAAAATGGATTCGAAGTCTGTTTTATTCATGGGGCCTTAGATTTGCTGCAAAGCTTTGACAATTCATTTTATAATTTGACTCCTGAGCTATTCCTTGACCTACCATTCATAATTTGTACTGGTGCATCTCCACGTTACCACATTCAAAGTCTGGGTTTAGCTGGTAGCATGCTAACAGTACGGCCTTAGATTGGCAGGTATTCTGCCATGAACCAGTGGATAAGACAACATTTTGACCTGCAACACAAGATGAACAGTCAGGAAATGAAGTTAATGCAGTTAATCTTGTTGGTAACATTAATGTCAGCAATATTCCCTCAGATAGTTGTCCAGATATCTCACTCTGTGCCTCGCTGGCTGCTAACATAGCCAAAAGCATTTAAACTGTAATTTACCTGTCTAAAGCATTTTTTTATCTACCAGATTCATCATTTACAAAGTTTTTTCACATGCCCACAGCTGTTATCAATACTGGATAAAGTCACTACTTTACATAGTATACATATTTTACTACTTAAGTATAGGGGTGGGAATCACAGGGTACCTCACGATACGCGATACATGGCTCACGATACTGATACTATCATGATACAGCGATACTGCGGTAATTTATATATTGCAAGACAATCACATAACGATACATCATGATATCTAAACTGAAAAATTCTAAATGCCTGTAAAAAGGTTAAGTTCAGTATTTATTTATTTACTGCAATTTGGTGTCACTTTCATTGGATTTGACACAAATTTGGATGAACCACTGAACAAAAACTGCCCATTGTATTAACGGCTGCAGGCTGACTTGCCTGTGTAACGTTAGCTGCATCAGACGCTTTCTCGGCGAGGAGTTCAGGATGATGGCGTTGCAGGTGGGTTTGCATGTTCGTGATGTTGCCTGTGTACTTTACTTTTGAAAGGCAGTTCTTTCATAGGGCATAGTCTTTGTCCAGATTGCTTGTTCCCTCAATGTTGCCAAAGCCGAAATGGGTCCACACTTTGGACTTAAACGTGGATGGGGCGTCTCTTACGGTAGCGTTGCTGTCCTCCATTATACCTGTACAAACTCTTCTTCGGCCAATTCATTTCCGCTCAAGTCTCCCTCATTCATGTGACAAACGCTGGGGAAATGGCAGCTGGCAGGGGAATCTGGCAGGGTTTAGAGCGCCTTGTTAGAGCGCCTTATTATATTAAAGTATCCATATTTGGCGCCAGCGTATCGATACTCATAACGCACGTTGAGGGACGACGATATCGCTGTATCCATATTTTTTCCCACCCCTAGTCAAAATTTCAGGAACTATTACTGATTCAGAATCTTCAATATTGGAGAAATAGATCAGATAGTCTCTGATTATAGATGAGATCAAATATAAAACTATATAACCTCTGCATTATCAGTTTTTTTTGTTAATGTGTGCTCAAAGATGGGACTTTTTATGACAGCTTCGATTTTTTCAATGTTTAAACTCACCCATAATCAGAAATTATTTGATCTACTTGTCCAATATTGCAGATTCTGAATCAGTGATGGGAAATAACAGTGAGAATTTAACGCTTTTACCTTTAATAGCTCCTGAGATATTGTTGTTCAAACATAGCCTCAGAATTTAATGCGCGAAAAATGAGCTGAAAGTGGGTCGACTGGCAACTAGCTAAAAAAAAAACTCAGGAATTCCTCAATATATCAATCTACAATTGCACAGATACCGTTTTAAATGTCTATAGTTTATGATAAAAAAAAGGTTCAAACATGAAATGGTCCAGCTGATGATTTGAGATGGAATAACCCATACCTAACTGAATAATACACAGGCATGCCTTTCAGTGTTTAATCTTTAAGACTGGGGAAGCTATCATGGATCGTCCATCTGCCTTCATACAGAGAAGCACAGTGTTCCTGCAGACACGTGTCCACCTCCCCCTGAGCTTTATCTGTCCTCATGGTGTCAGACTCTGAGGGCTGGATGGACAGCAGGTCTGAGATCCTCACAAGGCCATCCTGTAATTGGCTTTAATTAATATTGCAGTGGAGAAAAGAAGAGGCAGAAAACACTTTTAATTATGCCTCTTGTCAATATTATCATCAAAGCCTAATGACTTGTTTCGATGTTATTGTGTTTTGAAGGACTGTGTTGTTTTCATTAATTAAGGCTCGCTAACAAGCCTCGCTGGCCTTATGCCACGTTCATGTGGAGTCCCACGTTTACAACCTGCCAGTGTTCACTTCATCTTATACAGTAGACAATGGAGATGCGTGCTATGTGCAGTATCACTTAAATGTCAAATAATTCTAACAGTAGGCTGTTACTCTGAAGTTAAATCAAAAGCTAACTATTTAGATTTTCTATGTTGAAAATATTAATAATAATAATAAATTTATTTTATATAGCACTTTTCTGGACACTCAAAGACACTTTACAGAAACAACAAAAAGAATAAAAGCAGGTATAAAAGCATGAACAGTTAAACATTAAAAGCAGTCTTGAAGAAGTGGGTTTTGATGAGTGATTTAAAGGTGTGGAGGTCTGAGTAGTCTCGGAGGTGTGGTGGGAGAGAGTTCCAGAGGGTGGGAGCAGCGACAGAGAAAGCTCTGGCCCCCCAGTTTCGGTGCTTGGTTCTGGGTGGAGGCTCAGAGGTTGCGGGAAGGGGTGTGGGTCTGGAGCAGGTCTGTGAGGTAAGGGGGCGCCTGGTGATGGAGGGCTTTGTGGGTGAGGAGGATTTTGAATTGAATGTGGACCATAGAGGAGGCTATTGCAGGAGTCGAGTCTGGAGGTGATGAAGGCGTGGATGAGGGTTTAAGCTGCAGGGAGGGAGAGAGATGGCCAGAGACGAGCGATGTTTTTCAGATGGAAAAAGGCTGTTTTTGTGACATGTTTGATGTGCTGTTCAAAGGTGAGGTGGGTGTCAATGATTAGTCCAAGGTTGCGGGTGTGAGAGGAGGAAGTCAGGGATGAGTTGTACAAAATACAAATACAGGCTCCACAGTCAAAAGTCAGTACACCTTTTATTACTGAGATTCTAATGTTATTTTTTCTGTATTTAGCATGTCCACCTTTATTTTTGTTGTAAGACTCAGTCCTCCTCTGCATGGAGGTAACCAAATATCTAAAGAGATGTTCTGCCATTCATCAGACTATTTTTGCAGCGGTTGTTTGTTGGAGGTGTTGTGTTGCTCTGCCTTTCTTTTTAAAATACCTCAAAGGTGTTCTATTGGATTCAAGTCAGGTGTCATACTAGGTTACAGTTTTTACTTTGTTCTTTTTTAGAAACTCTTGTGTGATTTTGGCAGTGTGCTTTAGATCGTTATCATGCTGGAATATTCATCTTCTGCCAAACTTCTGCAGACAAGGAGTCATCTTGTCAGCCAGTATTTTTGTATATCCACAGACATTCATGGTGCATCTATAAATGTCATCTCTCCAACACCTTTTGCATCCATCACACTCCCACCATTGTGCTTCACTGTCAGGACTATACATGAAGTGAAGAGTAATTTTAAAGAATTTTAGACTTAGTTTAGTTTACAAACGTACCGCACATCACAGATGATTCATTCAAACACTGTCAGAAAGTTGAAAATCTAATAACTTTGCATTTTTACAGTTTTTGGCTGATTAATGGTGTAATTTTGGCAGCTCTTTTAAACATAATGTGCCAGTGGTTTAGGGGTTCAGAGGATGTCTAAAAGTGTCTAAAAATTGGTTCGGCACCGAAATATCTGACTGTATCTGCTCAGTGGTGTCAAATATTGTGTTTTCTGTTCCATTCAGAACGTACCATTGCCAGACACGAGGTGGCCGAAGTAGAGCAGCGTCACAGTGAAGACGGCGGCGGGCGGGAACCGTTGCCACTGTCTGAAAAAGATGACATGGTCATCATCTACAACAGAGTGCCCAAGACGGCCAGCACATCCTTCACTAACATCGCCTATGATCTCTGTGGGAAGAATCGCTTCCATGTCCTGCACATCAACACGACTAAAAACAACCCTGTCATGTCTTTACAGGACCAGGTAAGAGCTAATCTGACTGGACCTGCAAGTATTTAACTTCTTATGCAGGTTTCCAGCCAAAAATAAGTTCTCACGAGAGCTGCAGCTCTCATCTTGATACTAATAATACAGCACTGAATACAACAAAGAAGCAAAGACAGGAGACTCCTTTGATGGTCCAACAAATGCTCCACTTGTGACAGGCTTTAGGAGCTTTGATTGGCACAGCTGAAAATCTGGAAGAAAAATAGTTGGCTGTTGTGGACAGAGTTTTAACATGAATATTTTCACATTATTGTAAGAGGTTAAGATAAGAGAACATTAGTTTAATACTTGGTGTCCAAATTCAGAAATAGTTATAGTGAACATGTCTTGTTATGTTGACCCTCTGAACGGCAAGCATTTTCAGTTTTATGCTCCTGTCGCATTTTTACTCACTGTGAGCTCATTTTTCACTGCAGTATAAAGTCCTGCACCTCTATGGAAATGACACAACCATGGCTAGAAGTAGAGAGAACTAAAAAATTTATTTTTTGCCACATGACACGGGTGTAATGCCATATAACATAAAACAAAGAAAAAATGAAAGTTGAATTCCTTTTATTATTTACTTTACAAAATTTTTAAAAACCTGTAATCAACATGTACCTTCTTTCTAATGCCCACAGATGTTACAAATACAGGAAAAATGGCGGCTCTACATATTATAGATATTTTGCTACTTACATTTTTAATTAGTTTTCATACTTGTCTCCTCTCTGCTCTGTGTAAACACAACCTGCAGTTCAGCTGAAAAAATTCTGAAGTTTTGTGACATTACTGTTGCACACAACTGAATCAATGATTGCTTCTTAGTTGTGCTGAGGTACACTGAATGTTTTGTCTTTTACAGAATCTGATTACTGTAAACAGTTGATTTTGGGCATAAAAAGAAGAAGAAGAAACGTGTCGAATAAAGTAATTTTAAAAGAAATACCAGGATTTTAGGCTTAGATTTGCACATCACAGATGAGTAGTTCAAGGACATCTGAAAGTTGAAAATGCAATTGTTCTTTCTGTTTTTAAAGTTTCCGTCTGATAAATGTTGTGATTTTGGCGATCTTTCCAAGCTGCTTGTGGGTTTTGGGGTTCAGAGGATTATTACAATCCTCAGTTGAGAGTATATTTGGAATAAGCATCAAATGTGGTAGAGCAACAGAAAGAGATGATGTGTTCTTGGCAAATTCAAGGTTATGTAATTTATAACTATAACTGACTCGTTTGATTAAATCATTGATCTTTCTTCTGCTTTGGTCACAGCTTCTCTTTCTAATTCTGTTGTCCTCACTGATGGAGGCTTCACACTAAAAACCACTGACACAGTTGTTGTTGTAAATATAAAAACATGAGGCAAGTCGTGTAGTGCCGTTGGATACTGTTTTATTAGGGCTACAGTTTCAGAAGTCAAACTCATTAAGATGTCATAACTGCCAGGATGCTCCAGTTTGCCAGGAAGGAGGTTGTTATGCATCGGAGAGTAGCAGATTACAGGTGCATCCTGATGGATGGAAGGTAGAAAAACGGCAGTCATAGAGTCAGTAGTAACACAGACAAGAGGCAATTTTGCCCACTGACAAATCCAATAATGTTTTTCAAAACTAGATGTGTGTGTCCTTAGTGTTCAAAAAAAGGTAGCATCACTTTGTACAAGTGTAAATCTGAAACTGCTCTGCTGGCTTTAATGGATCCTTTAAGTTCATTATAAATATGCTGCACTTGTCTCAATACCTGTCAGTGGTCATAATGTTGTGGCTGATGGGTTTATATATATTTTGATTTATATAAGAGTAATCAGCTCAGTGTCTTCTCTTATAGACAGTATGCAGCATTTGAGTGCCTCATAAAGAGAATTCTGGTATAACCCAAATATTAATAATAATTAATAACCTAAAACTCGACAGCTGGTTTGAAAGGCCTGTTATCATCAGCCATAAACTATAAAAACAGAAAGAATCATCAGATTTTCAACTTTCCATTGGTCCTTGAACTAGTCATGTGTTACTTCTGGTTCTGTCAGAATTCAACCACATTTTATTGGGATGTTGACTCAAAATCCCTTTATTTACTTTATAAGTCTTATTCAAAATGTTGCCAAAAATGAAATGTTTTCAACAAAGTCAGTAAAAAAAAAAAAAAAAAAAAAAAAACTAAAACGTGCTCTCCTCTAAGGTTTTTTTTGGGGGGGTGAATTTTTAAAATGAAATGTGGAATAAAGTGATTTGGATGAAAAATCAATTGTAAGCTTTGATTTGGCTAAATTTTGTGATGGAGCAGCACATCACAGATGATTAGCTCAAGGACTGTTGAAAGGTTTAAAATTATTTCAGGTTTTATAGTTTGTGGCTCAGATAAATCGTGATTTATCATTTTGGTGTTTTTTTTAAAGAGTACATTAGTTTCAAACAACTAACAGAAAGAACTAATAAGAGTATCGATATAGTACTGCATCGATATCATCTGTGCTTGTTTAAATATGTTTCCATCTCTGTAGTGTGTTTGTTTTCACATGTAACATAATGAAACCTGATGTTATTTTGAGTCCTTCTCCACTTGCTGACAACACACCTGTAAAAACCAAACACATTTGTGTTGCTGTCACAGCAGCACAGGTCACATCGTGTAAACGCCCAAAGCTGCAGCATCATTTCTGGCTGCTTGTGTTGAGGTAATATCCTGTCATCTGCCATCTCACAACAGCCCACCAGCAGCACCTCACACACTGGGGCTCCTCTGAACATGATCAAACAGAGATGAGAGGAAAGATTCAGTCTACAGTCACACCACAGCTCACAACTCATTTTACTACAGAAACATTCACGTTTTTATCCAGTAATGGCATCTAGGCAAATCAGAACCAGTGAAAATGTATAAACTGTGATACTTTTACTTCAACCGCAGTGTGTTTGTGTCAAAGAGAACAAGTAAGCTTGATCTTCATTTTGATCCAGCAAAAAACAAACATATTGTAAATGAATGCACTGTGATTTAGGTTTATATGACTGAGCAGGGATTTTATATTGGTGGTGGAACAGTGAGTCAGAATTGTGGCTTGATTATATTTGTGCATTTGAAGTGTGATTGTCTGTTTCTTTCAAATTCTGGCTTTTTCTTTTTTTAACAGGACCTGGTTAGAGAAAACTATTTTTGCCTATTTTTTTTTTTCTTCTAAATTAAAGGGACAGTCAGTGATTTCTACTCCCATCTAGCGTTGAGATCATATATTGCAGTTCAAAATAAATATGACAGCTACGGCGGCCTTCAAGCTTCAAAAAGCCGAGATGTCCTCTACGAATTCATGCAGTATCCCCTCCTGCGATCAGGCACGCTCGCTTAATTACTATTAATAGCGTTGCCCATTAGTAAAAACATAAGAGTTGGCCCAATGAACGGAGGCACTACTCCGCCAGTTTGTTACTAACACAAGCAACGAGAATGACAGTAGCCTAGCTTGTGGCTATGCAAGTCAAGTAGGCTAAATGACAGGAATGCGAGGTAGCCGAGCTTCTACAGCAGTCAGACGCAGAGTCGGCGCCAGACAAAATGCATTGGGGGGGCATTAAGAAAACTGCGGGGGGCACAAATTCTTGTTCATTACTGGATTGCAAAGCTCAAATTCATGCTAACATGGCGCTGTACCAGCTGATGAAAGCCGCGTCTCTCCCTCTCCCTCGCTCTCTCTGTCTCTCTCTCTGTCGCTCTTCCCTTCTCTCCCTCCGGTGCGCACATATGCCCGCTTTAGTGCACCAACATTTAAAATAAACATCAAACACTATTCAACATTTAAACAACCATGAAACCAGGCATGTCTGAATGCAGGCAGGACGCTCGGCATTGCGGCCAGATGTGCGTCTAATAAGAACGCACTGTATTGTCCAGTTTTCTTCATTTTGTTGAGATCAAACTGAGTCAAACTGTTAAATTAACCTACTTGTCCAGAAGGAAGCAAGCAAATTCAGCGTCTCTTTCAATCCCCTTTTCCTTCATCAGGTCTTTAGCACCTGTGAGATCATGTAACAACGAAAACGCGAAAGGCGAGAAAGGCGAAGGAATCCTGTATGTCCCTTACCGGCCAATGTATTTCAAGATGGTGCATGGATATGGAGCGTCTTTCACCGTTCATGTTAAGTTAATTTAAACACAAGAAACTTGTGCTAAAAAGGATAAGTACTCAATGGATGAC
>OMNN01032323.1:4365-14605 GCA_900302755.1 Chromis chromis | reverse complement strand
TTAAAAAACACTATATTACACGCACATAATACACAGTATTAAGATTTTTGATTTTTAAAAATAGATTTATTTAAAGTCAGTCTTCTGGCATCAATTAAACACATTAAAGCTCATCTCAGTGTATCAAAAATTACATATTTAAAGGATTTTCATTTGGTCTAGTACATAAACCAACTCTGTCAATATGAAATATATAAATGTATTATTAAATTGCTTTCCTACTTACATAGTGGTGGCAGATGTAGTTATGTAAATAGGAAACATGATTTTCACAAAACATGTTTTTTTGAGTGAATGTAGCGTTGAGTCTTAGGGAGGATGTTGGGGTGGATGGTGGGTATACAAAGTGCACGACAAAAGCAATTACAGTTAGTGATTGAGGTTAAGGTCACTCTTCGGTCATTGATTTAACTAGATTTTTATTGGGGAGGGTTTCTAAACCATAAAGGTGCACATACTGAATGAGATTATTAGTCTGTAGTACTAGTAGTAAATCATCAGCAAATAGTATTCTTGAATGGGGAATGTTAGATATAGGGAACAGACAGAATAGCACTACTCATGATGTATAGGTTGCATAGAAATAATACCATTTGTGTAATTTTTAATAGCAAATAGAGGGTGGCCTCATTCTCTGTAAAATATAATGTAATCCAACAGCTGTCATACAAAAAACACAGTGAAACTAACATTGTCTTTCCATTGAGATCATGTTTTGCAGCACATATTATCAAAAAGTGTTTATCTATTCACCGTGTGGAATAAATAACATTTATGAATATGATTATTTGCTTTGAAAAGTTACATGTTAAAGTGCTGATTGTTAAACCTAAGCAAACAAATGCCAACAAATGGCAGTGAATGTAACACGACTGATCCTCTGCAGCCGAGTCTGTAACTGCGATTCCCGAGACGCGACGTTCCTTTTTCACCGTGTTGACATTTCCATGCTCTCTTCCGTCCTCGCCACGCACAGTCATTATCTCACGCTAATACCGGTAACACTCATTGTTCAAGGGGATATTTAGCACTCATCATTAGCTTAGTTGGAAAATTTGGGGTTTATTTGCTGATTGGGACATCATGAAGTGCAAAGCCACCAAATGGGCGGTCATTAGGGAAAAGGGAGCCATTTGTGGAGGCAAGAATCCTGCTGACTTTGACGGCACTTGTGGATCCATTGTTCGAAAGCGTCCATTAAGCACGACTCCACAGATTGGACAGAATGATTACAAGTTGCCATGGTGATGAAAGTTACATATTGGAACTCTGGCTCTATGATCACAGACGGAGTCCTTTAATGGGACTCTCTGCTCGGTGAAATTTGCATAAGCTCAGGCAGGCATGATGGTCGAACACAGTCCTATGGGGGCCACTTCAAAACACCACTTCTCTTAGGTTCTTTTGTGGTAAAGTGCAATTACCGAGCCTCTGCCTTGACACCGACACAGCAGCGTTTATTATCTCTGAAGTTGGTCCGTTGCAGCTCGCATTGTTTAACCCTCATGTGGCGGGTCTGCGGGGACGGTCTGCCAATCCCCATCTACACTGATAGGCGGAAGCCGAAACAAGTTGTGTATCAACCCTGAGTGACACTAGACAACTGCCTAACAAGTCTGACAGGAACAATCCAACACATCCCACCTGTGTTAAGAAGCTGGTGGGTGGCCTGACGCAACTCTCCACATGTGGGTCGGAGTCCCACTGTGGAGGACAAAACACAGTGCGAGATAATGATCTAAGTTTCTACAAGATGCTGTACCTACGACTTCCAATTTTAAGGAATCAGACACCATGTTTTTTTAACCCCTTAACACTCGATCTTGGAAGCACTTTCATCATTGGACTCTTGGAGTGAAGTTACAGTGCAGCACATGGTGATTCATCAAGCCTGAGCCCCCTGTAGACAAGAGAAAATGTAAGAACATACCATTTTTTGCTGTGTACGCACTCTTATTACAAAGTGAGGAACTGCTGCTGCTGTGGTATTAGCAACTTAAAATGGTTTACTCCATTTGAATCGTGATGCTTTCGAACGATGATTCAGAACCGGTCGATGCCACTCGGGCCACCGGTGAGTTTAAAGGGGTTAAAGGTCACTTATTAAACTGTAGTGAGAAATATTGAGCAGATGAATTAATGTCAAAAAATGATCCCCCTCGCAAATCTAACACGATGACGCATTGGTACTTATTATTAATTCCACAAGACCTTAAGATTACATATAAATGTGTTGCTGGGAGGAGTATCTGTCTTCAACCTATGATAGATACAATCCATTCCTTCTGCTTTCTGTCTTTGTGCGCTCGGCATTTTCTAAATAAATACATGTACTTGTGTAGCTAATTCACAGTGATACAAGAATACATGTTTGCGCTGACTTAATCTGGATAAATGTTACCTGAAAACTAATTTTCTGTTGATTGCCAGGGTCTACTTCAGTCTCTGGCTGGTACCTAAAGAAACACTTCCTTCAACCCACAAGTTCTCCATTTGGATTTTTGCGTGTGTTTACAGTTTAGACCATAACTCTTCTCTTGATAAACAATTCAATATTTCACTCAAGAGTATATTTACCGGCATCAATATATGTTCGCCAACACCTGACCACTCGTTTAAACGCTACTCTCTCATGTAACATTGCTAAAATTGAGCTTATACTGTAAATTGAACAGTGGATTCTTTATAACCCCCTAAGCGAGGGAAGGAAGTTCATTACATCATGCTTTTATTGCCTCAGTGATCCTGCATTAGCGGTCGTAAGACTTTCAAGCAACCAATGAAAGTTGGTACCACCTGAGAACTGCCTAAATCACAGTCCTGTGGGAAGTATTGCAGCTTTTTCATTGAGAGAATGATGCCAAAGGTTTTACAATCCTCCATATATGTCACATGTCCTTGTGTAGTAACCTAGCCGGTGTATTCCAGTGTTCCTCTGAATCGGATGGTTCAGGACATTTTGGCAACCATCTCCTCCCAGCAGAACGATGATGCAAGCACACAGGCTTTTAGCTTGCTGGTGTGCAGCCAGGTAGAATGACATATGGCAAGGAGGCATGAGCAATATGCTGCAAATCACACTTAGGTGAGCACAATCTCTGCCTTGACTTTCACGTTCCATAAATAATTCAGCAGAGGCAAAGGAAAACATTTGGATTTCCCAGGAGTGAAGACAAATACCTTTTAAAACCCACTTTTTAAGTGCACTTGTTTAAAAAAAAAAAAAAAAAGAAGGGAAGAGAAGGAATGTTCTTGTCGGCTGTCACTACACCATAGCAGAGGATTCTATCTGAGCGTTTAGTAGAGTAGGCTGGAAATAACACTTGTTTAACTTTGACCTGAAAACACTCATCTATTTTGAAACACGACATGAATCCAGCTCGAGTGGGACTATAGGGCCTCGGCAAGGCCATGTCGAGACGGAGCAGTGGCTGGTTCAGGTGGTCAGAGTGCAAACAGACTATAAATGAAGCCGAAAACATTCACGAGGAGTGAAATTTTTTATCTCCACCGAGTATTTTTGCTGTAAATAATTGCTCACACATGTAAACAAGTCTAGACTCGTCGGTTTACTACAGCATCTTGGGAAGTAGAATGAGTTGCAGGTGAAACAATAGTGTGAAAAACAGTGTTAAAAGTGTGTAAGAATACTCAGACTATTGTGGTTCTTCTTATAAACTGGTTATGATCAGGATAGGATGGATTATTCGGTGATGTATGGCTTACTATAGTTGTTTAAATCATGTTTTTGTGTATTAGATAATTTGGATATTACAAAAATGTGCATACTAAAACAAATAAACCGGTGTGAGGAAAGATATTATTTTCTAGGGACTTCTTCTACTGAAGGGGGTGGAACAGGTAAGTACTTCTAAATGTGCTAAAGAGAAAGTACAGATATCTGAAGTCTGGCTTTAAGGCGGACCGCAGACTTCGAAGGGCAGTGACACTGAAATAACCCCAATAAGACATGTGTGAGATCACAAAAGCAGAGAGCCCAGTGCCAACAAATAGAAGTGACAATCCAGATAATCAAAAGCAACAATGAAAGAAGCCCCATGGTGCAACGAAATAGTTTGAGAACATGACAAACACAAAAATACTCCACATTGTAGTAAGTGTTTATTCCAGCTACTAGTATCACTTTTTAAGACTATATGTAGTTTTTTTGTTGCATATCCAAACTCAAATGAGCCTGGACTGTGTGTACTGTGTTTCAAGGGTGCACCGCAAACACTGTAGCACTGGAAACACGAATAAATGAGAGCAAAAGTGAAAAGGAAGGGGGGGAGAAGAGAGACAAATGAGCAAAGAGAGAGCGAGAAATAAGGCTTTTCTCTCTCTGACAGCTTGTGGGCTTTTGTATGATAGCTGGTGGAGGCTGTGAAAAGATAAGGTTTGCTAATGGGCTGTTCAGGAGAATGTTTCATTTATTATGATACTTTACTAATGCGACTGTGGCAGCGCTATTCATGCGAGCCCTGAGAGGTTTGCATTGTAGGCGCTGTTAGTGGTGCTTCCAAAACGGTTACCCCTGGTAGCTGCAGCCCTGAGAGGTTTTTTTGCTGTGAGGTGTGGCTTCAGAGCAGCGATTGGAAACGTTCAGTCCACAGACCTGATAGAGAGGCTTTGTTCTTTCCTATTCATATTCATACTGTCTATTCCTCTCTAGCAGTTTTGTCTTTTGCTCTATTTTGACTCAAAAATATCTGCTTCATCGGGACTCTGTGGGTACATTTGGATCACGTTTGATTGTCCAGCCGTCCAAAACAAATAACCACACATCTGCCGTCACATTTTGATTCAAATATGACTCGACTGTGGCACAAGGAAGTAGATGACATGTTTTTTTTTCCACCTGAGCCTTTCACCACCACAAGCCAGCACAGGCAGAAACTGAAATCACTGCTAACACAGTTCTGAATTCTGCATGAAACTGTATTTTCATGTACAGTGGGATACTATCTGGAACAAGCGGATGGAGAAAATAAGCTTCCAGGATCTTTAAAGCGGTCATAGTATGCACGATTCAGCTTGTTCTTGTTTTGGAATATAATTATGTGTCTCCAGAGTGTTTAAAGAACCACAATAAATGAGGAAAGAGCACGTGTCTCTCTTAATGAGCTGTTTGCTGCCTGTTGTGATGTCAAAAGAGGATAAAACACTGCCTTCAGTTGGCTCTTCTTCAATCTGTGCAGTATTTTCAGCTAAAACTTCAAATACATGTTTTAGGGACATGTGGGAGGCCATTTAAGTAAAATATATAATGTATTAAACCATAATTTGACCATATATGAGTGTTTTTCTGTGTTTGATAAGGTTCTAAACTCAGTAATTTGTCAATAAAGGTTGCCCGGGCACATTTTCTAAGACATTCCCATTTCCACAATAATGCAATGAGCAAGCCGCCATCATTCCTACCCTAGTTTTGATCGCAAGCCAAAAAAGCAAATGAGAGGGCAGCATTGTTGCTGCAGCAGCATTGTGATATATGACCTTATCAGTGAACATTTCTGTTGGCTCTTTCCCTCTGTTTTAGTTAGGCGTCTCATTCATTGCATATGGCTTTATTATTGTGTTAAGATACCATCACCGGTGCTGCTTGTGCCAGAGCAATTAAGCGACAACCAAGAAAGATAGTTGATCATGAGAAACCTTTAAACTATTATGAGACAGGAAATTATCCACGTAAATGGAGGGAATGAAAAGTTGTTGTGAAATGAACATTCAGTAGTGTTGCAACTGTTGCAAGTCATGCATTTAGTGTTCAGATGTAGCAAAGTGTGCAAAAAAACAAACCCCAAAACACCTGTAGTCATATGTAGAAAACACAATTAATGCCATCAGCATTTTTGAGGAGCTCACGAACATAATAGGCCTAATTTAGATAAGATAATAAAGCCACAAGAAACAGATGCCCAAATGACATAGCAAATAAAGTATAGCAGACGGGAGATAATCAACAGGAGGAGAAACATGCATGTGTTGGACAAGACGTTTCCCACAGGTGAGCAACCCTGAGGAGTTCTGGAGGCAAAGAAAGAAAAGCAAAGCCCAGGAACACAGCCAGCACAAAACAGATGTTGGAAAATGTATCAAAATCCGATCCAAAACAGGTGCTGGGTGGCATAAAAAATGCAAGAAATGTGCAAAAAGATCAGTGAGAGAAAAATTTGCCAGGTCAAGCAAACCAAATTGTGGCTGAAGAGGAATGAAAGCAAAGTGACAACAAAAACATATGAAAGAAATTAGTATGCATGTCGGTACAGTTCAAGCTACGACTGTATAAAGGCACAAATGCAGGCACAGCCGAAGTTGACGTGATCAAATTATGTTCTCAGAGCAGGCAATTTTTCTCAAGCTGTATGCAACGGAAGTGAATCTGTGGAACATCATTTATATGTCAAATGATTGAAAATTGCATTATATTATTTCTAAGTTGGAAAGCAGAACACGGGAAATCATACAACAAGATCTGTGACCGACTAAAAATCAGTCGCAACACGGTTGCAGCAGTAATCAGGAGGTATAGAATTGGCCATAGTACCCCTAATCAGGGCTGCAGTGGTCGTCTTCCTAAAAGTGATTCCACTGACAGCGTACTGTTTGTAGAATCTAGCTCTGAAAAACAGATGGGCAAGTGTTTTAAACTTGGCACAGGGGTTATCAGTGGCAATCAGAGTTTCTGTGGCAGCTCAGACAGTGTGAAGGACAGTGCATAATGTCAGCCTCTGTGGACGGTATCCAAGAAAAAGAAAGAAAGAAAGAAAAAACCTTGCTTGCTGTTCAAACTGCAAGATGAAACTTTGGTTAAGAACATGAAAAGATGTCTGCTGAATGTTGGGAGCACATTCTTTGGTCAGATGAGATCAAGTTTCATTTGTTCAGGTCAGATAGGGTTCAGCATGTTTGGCATGAAACTAGCCAGAGCTACCAAAATGAATGCATAGTCCCAGCAGTGACGCACAGAGGTGGGATTGTATTGATATGGCGCTGCATGAGTGCAAAAGGTGATGGGGGGTGACATAGACAGCACCAAGAATGCCCGTCGATATATCAAAATACTGGCTGACAAGAAGACTCCCAGTCTGCAGAAGCTTGACAGAAGAGGAATAGTTCAGCATGATAACGATCCAAAGCACACTGCCAAAATCAAAGAAGAGTTTCTAAAAAAAAAGAAAAAAGTGAAAACTATAACCTGGCCAAGTATGTCGCCTGACTCAAATCCAACAGAACACCTTTGAGGTAATTTTGTAGAGAAAGGTAGAGCAACACAACACTTCAAGCAAGATGCAACTGAATAAAAAATAGACATAGAAATAGAAATAGATTTGTCCAGAAATGAGGTATTCTTCAAAGGATGGAGGATCGATTCTGTTATCAAAATTAAAGGTCGACCCATAGTGTAGCAGCAGCAAAAAAACTGCAGTTTTAATATACCGAATCTAAAGTCTTAGTTTTTTAATTATATACAGTGGCTATAAAAAGTATTCAAACCACCCCACCCTTGGAAGTTGTCCCTTTTTATTGCTTTTCAAGTCTGAACCATGATCAATATAATTTGTCTTTGACAAGAATTTACAAAAAAAAATTCTGTGCAGCTTTGGCTGTATGCTTTGGGTCATTGGCAAACAAATCTTCTCTCAAGTCTCATTTCTCTTACAGACATCTGTTTGTCCTCCAGGATTTCCCTATAATTTGCTGCACTCATTTTACTTTCTACCTTTACGAGCCATCATGATGCTGCCACCACCATGCTTCACGGTGGGGAAGCATGGTGGTGTGCAGTGTTTGGTGTTGACCAAACATAGCGTCTAGGCTAATGGCCAAAAACAAGAACTGGAAGAAACGTCTTCCAGTTGAGTCTCCCACATGAGTCTCCCACATGCCTTCTGGCGAACTCTAGAGAGTTATTATGAGGGGGTGAATTATTTTTAAAGCCACTGTATAGGAGCAAGTAGTTCAATATAGAAGGGATGCAATTATTAAGGCGGTATAGAATTTGCATCCGTGGGCATCAAAGTGATATTGCACAGGTGTGTACTCACTTCTGTTGTGTACTATATTATATATGTAAGAAAGGGGCTCACAGCAATCAGTCTAGAAAGCAGAAAATAGAGAAGAAAGTGCCATGAAAAAAAAAATCGCAAAGAAGCAAAGGCAGGTTTTGTTGAATTCCCTGCACTAAATGCTCAATCAGTTTAAATTCACAGCGAACAGCGGTGAATGCAACTCCCCTATGCAAGACAAATGCAAGATTACACAGAATGAAGGATTATGAAGTGACAAAGAAATTGACGCTGCTATGCACAGATGTTCTGCATGACGAACGGAGAAATTACGTTTGACTACAGAATGATAAAGTAAAAGAAGCACATGATGTTCCCCACAAAGACATTAGTCCAGTTGTCTCCAGCAGTCATCTCATCCCTTGATGCATCCAGTGGGTTTTGCCAAATCCCACTGCATTAAAGCAGCTAGAGTGCAAGCTGTTCAGTGATGCTGCATTACGTGCGGTATTTTCACCATCACTGCGGTGTGAACTTGTGCTGTTACCACCCTAAAAAGGGTAGCCATAAAAAATTAAGGTCGGTGAAAAGATTACCTACGCTTCTATGCTGATAACCAAAACAGAAGCTTCTTTTATTAGATTGACAGGTGGAAATGTTTTAACAACAAGGAACAGCCTGAGATACTATATAAGTTCACCGAACGTAATTTGGTTGGAAGTCCAAGGTCGAAGTTTGCTGCGAAATATCTCACTTCTATTCCCCCTTTCTCACTCAAGTCCTATTAGGCAGCAAAGCCTCTTGAGGGAAAACAAGATCGAGAAGAGATGAGAGAAGGAGGCAAAGTGGGTGGAAATGGGTTTGCTTCTGTGCCTCAGCATTAGTAATGAGACATCCATGTGCATGGAGCACTCAAAAAACCCAAGTACCTGATGGGGAATTATAGATGTTACAATCGCATTCATTATTCTACATGGAAAGAAATGAAAAATCAGAGAATATATCAACTGTATGTTCACATAATGTGTATCAGGATATGCATATACGGCTTCTATAATAGATATATCACTTATATAGTTATATTTTGAATAATGTATTGTGCATAATTTTCCAAATGCCCTCCTGCTGTGCTTCTTATCTGTGTCTTGATAAATGAGTCTCAAACTGAAGATAACAGTTGTCAAAAGCTCCTTCCTGTGACGCAGGACAACAAACTTTCTTAGACATTTGGTATGCAGTGACATTTAAACTTCAGCTCTGTGCAATGAAACTTTACACCTTGAGGCAGGTAGTGGCCAGCACCTTTAAATTCAGTGGTTTTCATCATCTTGTCTCAGAGAACCCAAATAAATTAGTCTTTGTTTGGGCTGATGTTACCTAAGATGGGTAATCCATCACGGTGATCAGCACCTTGCCTTGATTTATGTCAGGGTAATATTATTGTTGCATGTTAATATAGTCACAAGCATTATGAAGACTTTGGGATATGCGTCCATTAAAACATTCCAGACAGGTATTTTTTCTATGATTGATTATTATATTTATTTAACCTAAATTGAAATATCATATAGAATATGAGCACTTCAGAACGCATTTCCTCTACTTCACAAAAGTGGTTATTATTTTTAGAAAATCTTTGATATTTCGATGTCGGCTCTCGCTATCATAAGAGTTCACTGAGCTTTGAATTGTTCACCCACTTGTAAGGAATGTGAGCTGGGTTTAGCTTTGATCAGCCTTGGATAGCTGGCTTTGGTTGGTGTGAAGAGCACACCATAGTGAAAGGTCTGAATTGCAGCCAGAGGTAGCCCCGAATATATCTTGATTGCATGTTTGCGAAGAACCTGGTACAAAAAAATACTCACATTTTATTTAATTTTTACAATATGTATCTAAATTTACAATTGAGTAAACCATCATCAAGATTCCCAGATTCGTACTGTGAAACAGAGTCCTTTACTTTACCCTGAAAATAGTGATAGATGTATTTTTTTCACCTATTTTAAATAATTAGAAAGCACCAAAAGCTTAATTTAATCGATATCCAACACAAGGTTCAACCTACATGGAGATAACCCAGATTTAAGCAGTGCATGAATTTGTTGGGTACAAAAATAGATAAGAGTGTCATCAGCATAAAAGCAAAGCTGCGGGTTTAGCATGATAGACGTAAATACAATCTCTTGTCAGTTATTACTACAGTATCTTAAACTGTTGGTTTGAGCCCAACA
>OMNN01032322.1:0-11028 GCA_900302755.1 Chromis chromis | reverse complement strand
TTTAAATATATATTTCTTATATTAGTACACACCACTGTTTTATAGTGGCAGGGGACCGCCTTGCTGGAAAATGTAACCACCTCCACTGACATAAAAATACAGATATTCCTTTATAAATAAGCATTACAGCATGCACAGTACTTCACACAGCAAATGACATGCATTTAATTTATATAACTAAAGAAAGATGTTTATTATCCACTATTTATAAATTTTTCTGTTTAACTGCTTTGTCTCCACAAAAAAATAGGAACAAGTAGTCTATGTATTTTGACTTGCGGTGTAAAACCCAAAGATACTCATTTTACAAAGATATAAAACACAGAAAAACAAATTTGACAATATTTAACCGTTTCTGCTTGAAACAATACTTCAGTTACAAAGATAGTCGTTGATTAACTCACTGATTAACGGCCCATTTGTTGTAGGTCTGCTATCAAAGTACTACAGTAACCACGAGACAAGATGTGTCTGGAAACAGATGGCTTACTTTGATAAAAAAAAGAACTGAAATTTGCAGGGGAAAACCCAGCTCATCTTTAGTTTTTAGTCCTTATTTTCCTCTCAAATAATATCATCTATCTCTAATTTTGAACAACTCTCAAGTAGTCATCCATTTTGATGTTAATATGGTACAAAACATCAATACTGACTTACTTGTTTGACAAGAGATCAGTTTACAAATCTAATAAGTCTTTTTAAGTATTAAAAATTTGATTTATTTTCTATGTAGTTCCCCATGAGTCCACACAATATGTGGTTAAAGTATGGAGATGTAACTAACAGCTAAGAAGCTAAAGTGAGTAGTGAAGTCTAGCTTCGCTTTTTCTGCTCACTCACTTTCTGTCTCGTGGTCTTTCTAGCTCTTTCCATCGCTTATTTTTATCTTCCACTGAGCAACTCTAAGTTATGTGCTGTTAGAGAGGGAAAATAACAACGAACCGCGGCTGAACAACAACAGACATGTTTTTTTTTAAAACCACAATTTGTGCTCGGAGAAACACTGCTTCTTGGTAAACGCTTGGCCTTACTGGTTATAAAACTGGTAACGTACGAAACTGTATTTTAATTCTCCGTCGTAACTCCTCTTAACTTAACTCTTTTTAGCTAGCTCTTTAACAGCTGAAGTCGACCGGTTCAAAGCTAAGACTTGTTAAAATTCCCAACATTAATTCTAGTCCTCCACAAATGCAGCTAAATCTAACTGTTAGCTATCGTTAACGTTAGCTAGCAGCAACACTGGTGAACATTAAACGAATAACGTTGCGGGGAGACGTGGATTTACACCGCAGTCTGCTAATAGCCTCGTATATTTACATGTCAGTTAGAAGCACGAGATATTTCATTAATACTATTCCGGCTAAATGTAAAGATATGGAAGAAATACAGCTATATTCTCTCAATACCCACCATCCTGGGTCGCCATGATGATTGTGTACAATCTGTTGTAGGTTGTGGCAAAGAGAGTACAGGAAGTGGGATGAGTCGGATATTCGGGAAACAAAAGTCGACAACTGTTGTGCTAATGCTAACCTACGTGTGACAGCGTAACAAACAGGGAGAAACTGATAAATGTTTTAAAATTACATTAAAAATACAGCTTTAGTTACCCGTATAACGCTAAAACGACTGTAATTTAAGTTGCGGGTAGAATGCGCATGCGCTGACGAAAAAAACCCTGCAAATAAAGTTGTTTTTTTGTTGCTAAATTGACTTGTATTTGTGATTTATAGAATAATATGTCGACATAATTTAGTGTAATGTATCTGTCGTAAAATAATAATTAGAATATCTAAAAACTAATGCGGCTACATACGGGGATTTTTGGCAAACCCGGTAGTGAAGGGCAGCGAATCCTCTCGCTTTGCTGTTCTGCTTTGTTGTTGTGGCAGCAGAAGAAGACACCGAGAGGTGGCACTTTAACAAATACTTACTGGTTAAGTTAGTCATAATCCATAATATTGTAGAGGTTTGGAATTTAAAATGATTAACTGTCGTCAAATATAGGATGTTATGTACGATTTACAACCACCACAAACAAAAATAAAACCCTCTTTATCTAATAAATGTGTACAATATAAACTATATATGGCCCTTTCTCTCTCTTATCGCTTGAAAACAGTGTAAGGATGTTTTTTGTTCTCCAATGTCATCTTCTTTTAAATAAAATACCTCTTCTACTATTGTTCTGACACAGTTTTCCAGCTTTATCCTTTATGTGTACCATTTCACACAGTAATCATAGGACACATTGACATTTCTTGTGCATAGAAGTTAATTAATGAGACTGAAATTAACATAATCAATAAAAGATAACACATAAAAGTCACATTCTACTTTTAGTTCATGTGTTGATTGGTTAAAAATCAGAAATTCGCACTTTATTTCTGGCTTTTAAGTTGCTTTTTACGCAGCTCTCCTGTCGGTGTGCTGTGGTTACGCATGTTTTTGTTCATTTTGAAACAGCTTACGGATATAAATAGAGTTTTTTTAACCTTTACAATCACATGAGCTATAATGGTCGAACATTTATCCTGGGGGAATGTTTCTCCTGTCACCTCTGGAAGGCAGCAAAGCTGAAATGAGCGTAAATGAGCGCATTTTACGCACCAAGAAGAAGAAACTGTAAAAAAGAAGGTGACGACAACCGTGACGGAGGAGTCACTGTGGAAGGAAGACCGCAAAAAAATAATTAAAGTCACAAGTTGTCATGCGTACTTGGTAAAATAGGAGGGAAGTATCCTTATGACACTGTTAGTATCTGTGTATTACCCAGACTCTCCACTGCTCCTGTTTTGGCTGCTGTTTACGCATGAAACTGTACCAAAACAGTTGGTAAAGTCAATTTTACTGGCGCAACTTTGCCGAAATGGATTTATTCGAGTGTATATGGTAGTGTTAAGAGTTAGAGACGGGACATTAGAAACAGCAATAAATTTAAAATGTATTGGTAGGACGATTAAGGAACTTAAGGATCCACCATGGGAGACAGAAGGACTTTCAACGTTGTGATTTTGGGTGTGGGGTTTTTGTTCATTTTCACTGCTTTCACCACCTGTGGGAACATTGAAGTAAGTTTTTTCCCCTCTCTCTCCATAATCAGTGCTCTCTTATACTACTTGTGTTTGGTCTATTTCCTCAGAAGCATATTTTCAGAGCGCAGAGAGGACTCAGTAGAGATTTTTTGATTTAATGGATGGAACAGATTTCCTGGCCCGCAGCTCTGAATGCCTTTCAAAAACTAATCTAACGCTACTCTTACACACCCACTAGTGTGCAATTCAGATTTTTATTTATTTTTTATTTTTTGGCAACATGTGTATTTAAAAAAAGTAAATTTGTTTGTAAATGCAAAACTATCCAACTGCAGATGTCTCATGTGCAGCAGGAAACAGGCCAATCACAGGCAGGCGCATCTTGTGCTTCTAATTTCCTTCAATGGAATTTTCTTCAATGGGCAAAAGGGGTAAATGACTTAAGAACACGGTCCACTTTGTCAAGTTAAACCTTCACAGAGTATCATTCTTTTCTTCATTTCAGCAAACTGTGGTGAAAAACCTCGACAATTCTACTTTTACTGGAAGTGGGTACCACAGGTGGGTCAAGCAGGGTCACATCTTGGAAAAAAAAGTGGTTATATTTGTAAAACAGAGGTTTACTTTGTTCTCCTTTTGCCTCCTTTTTGCAGTCTTGGAATCATCTATGGAGTCTTTTCATTCGCCAACCTAATTGCATCAACGGTTGTTACAGTAATTGGGCCCAAACTTACCATGTTTTTGAGTGGCCTACTTTACAGGTAAGCTGATCACACAGAGGATGCTTGCAAAGATGCTGCAGCATGTTTCTCATGACTGCGTTTGTGTCTAGTGGCTACATCGCCGTGTTCGTCATCCCCACAACCTGGGCCTTTTACCTCACATCTGTGCTCATCGGCATGGGAGCAGCCTGTAAGTTCCCCTCCTACCTACTGTAACATCAAATCTCGTCATGAAATATTTAATACGTTTTTTACATTTGGTTATAATAATGTCGAAGTTGCCTCTGTGTCACTTTTCTTGCATGTTTGCACAAGCATGTATGTTAAACTTTAGGTAATAATCAGTCACTTTAAAGGAAGTTTATTGAAATGCATCCTCAGAGAGTAGATAAGAGTGGAGGATTACAGTGTTATTATGATCATTGTTGGTTCTTTGGCCCTTGTTTATTCTATCATAGCAACAGACATGATTGAAATGAATAATAATTTGAAAAAACCTGACAAATTCTTTTGTCAAAATTAGAGCAAATCCCTACTCTCCTTTGACTCTTTCTTGGTTTCTGTTACTCTTGCCAACATTTTATGATGCACTGACACTTGGGTTTTAATGTCAAGGGTTCTTGATTGGAGTATTGTATTGGAATAGACCGATTATCAGCCGATAATCAGTATCTGTATGTTTTTTTGACCGATTATTGATGAATTAAATGTGCTACTTCAGGTCTGATGCAGCCTCCTCTCTCCGTCTGTAGTCTCAGAAATGTCTCTCAAGCTGGGACTGCAAAAACTGAACAAGTAGGGGCAGTGGTGGCCTAGTGGTTTGTGAAGCAAACTTGTAACCAGTTGGTCGCCGGTTCGAGTCCCCGGACTGGCAAGAGGTTGAGCTGGGAAAGTGAGAGCGACCGCTTGTCCCAGTCACCACTGCTCCTAGTATGTATAGTTAAGGTTAACTTTGAATAGGATGGGTCAAATGCAGAGAAGGAATTTTTAAGTAACACAAGCCGTCTAGAAAACTGATCTGGACCTTAGTGGGCAATAAAAGTGACAGAACAGTGAAAGATTAAGAAAATAGAGAATAAAAGCAGGCAGAGATGCAGGAGATAAACAGAGCATCCTAATTTAATCACTCCTATTTGCATTTTACATATTCAGTTGTAGTCACCCTTATTAATGAAGAAGCCTAGTTATGAATGGCAGGTTCTCTGCTATCACATGCTTAAAACCAATACATTTATCACATGTAGATCCAAATATTGGTTATCGGCCTTTCTTGATTACCAATAATCAGCATCAGTATCGGCCCTGAAAAAAACCCCATACTGGTCAATCCCTAGTATTATATTTTTTTAATCAATAATAGTTCATTCAACAGGGTATCTGGAGTTAAGTTTTTTCTAATAGTGTGTTTGCATCTGTTTTCATCACCAATTATTATGTTATTTTCTTATTAATTTTATCTATAAAATACCAGAAAGTAATTAAAAATTCATTATGATTTCCTGGAGAAAAATATCTAAACGTGCTGTTTTGTTGGACCATATGCAGTCCAAAGACTACACATCATATAAAACAAAACAATAAAAGCATCAAATCACATTCACATTTCAAAGTAAAACTTGGAAATGTTTAGGATGTTTTTGCTTATTTCCACCAGTATTCTTGTATTCAGAATAGACAGTTTTCCAGGTTTTTTTATCTGGCACATGCTCAATCACACTGCATTTTAATGAAACGTGCATATGAGCACTGGAGCGTGCTACAGTGTATTAACAATAGCCCCAGATATTAAGGTGCTTACAAACATTACCATGGCTGCTGTTGGTTCATGCTGCCCATGCCGGCTCGCTTTCTGTGTTAACATCCAAATAGTGTTTAATCATGCATACAGGGATTATCATGGCAGGGAGGCGATGCTGCTTATAAACAGTATATCCCAAATTAGACCTTAAATGGGTTAGGGGCTGTTTCTCCAAATAGTGCGCGGCACCTTGAGCTCGCTCGGAAATGTGAGCGGAAAATACAGAGGAAGCAGCCTTCTGCTGAGCGTTTACAGGAAAAAAAAAATGAAGAGAAATGATTCGGGGCCTGTTTTTTTAATGCAGCCTCAAATCACTGCAGTGTGATGAATTTTTATCATGTCCCAGGGCTGCTGTATGGTTAGATGCATTACTTGCCAACACAGAAGTCTAATTTTTCACTTCGTGCAGGCAATTAACTGACCGGGTTAGATTTTTTTTTTTCCCCCTCTCCTTCACTTTCCCACAGTGCTCTGGACAGCTCAAGGACACTTTCTGGTGGAGAACTCGGAGGCTTCCACCATCAACAGGAACACTGGGATGTTCTGGGCTCTCCTACAGTGCAGGTATGCAGCTGCTGACAAAGGAAATGTTTCCCCTCCAGTCTCAGATGCAGCTCGAATGCATCACCATGCATTAGCTTATGTATAATTTCCATTTAAACCACGTCGTGTTTTAACAGTCGGGACTATACTGTGCGTGATTTAACCGTGGCCTTTAGTGAAATAAATATTAGGCTAATGTTTTATTTGCTCTCTAAACCAACCCAGCATCACTATAAAACCAGCCTGTATTATATTATTCCCTTCCTATCATTACATTCAGTGCATAAAACACAATTCATCACTATGTTTTTCATGATTTTTTTTTTCTCCTCTTTTTGTTTGATCCAACTATCCCAGCTGATCAAAGGTGTAATTGCACCGCAGCAGCCAAAATCCTCTCTCCTGTCTGTATTTTTAGCTCGACAGGATATATTACAGTACGCTTCATCTTTAAAAATACATTTAATACATCATGTTACAACCTGTCACTATGCAAATCTACAAAACACCAAAGCGTCTTAAAACACAAAGGTGAGAGCTTTTTTCATGTCTTGTATTTGGCCCCATTGCTCTTGTACACCGGCTCGGACAACTAATTTGTATTTGTTAAAATATGCAAATTGAATTAGTATAATAATTACAGTGGCTGTCACTGGTGCCAAAGCTCCCAATAGGGCAATGCTAATCTGACTCCACAGTGGTGATCCCTGCCACGGTAAACTTATGAATCAGTTCTTCGCAGCCCGCAGACACGAGTCCAGAAAATCGGCGTTATCTTTCATGAATAACCCCCGTTATCCCTCATCGTGGCTATGAGACAGACTAATGGCTCATCTGCATTTTTTAGTTGAGGTGGATATGCAATTAAAGACAGAAATAGATCAGAGCTTTTTTTTTTTTTTACACAACTACACTGTTAACCATGAAAGGCAAATAAACAACTTCAAAAAAGAAAAAAGAAAGAAGCATCCTCGGAGGCAAAAAAAAATGCAGATTATTATGTTTATAAAGTCGCTGTTTGATCCAGCCAGAATGTGAAGTCCACATTCTCTGTCTATCAAACATAATTTCTCAAATGGCTCAGCTATCGCCATATACAGTCTTTTTTTTTAAATTACACTGACTGTCCAAATGAGAACACTTTAATTAAAGGTCACAAGTTTAAGCTCTGAAAGGCCCCCGAGAGGTTTGATGTACATGAAAGTTGATGTACACAATAAATTGCACTGAGGGTTTTATAATTAAATGTTAGAATGTTGAACTAAACTAATTCTCAGACACTGGCGCTCCAATTATGATGTGATTTATCACATTGCTGATTGGCCCAAGTGATGTCTGCATCATTTGAGAGCAACAAAAGCCGCATGTTTGTCCACTCCATCCCTGCTCCCTGTATGACATATATGACACTCAGTGGTTTCGTTTTAGTGAAGCATCATTATACTGACTGATGGTACGCGGGTGTACTGCTGCACAACAATAATCATTGCATCTATAAAATGCAGCATGCTACACTGTGGGATTGTTAAGGGAAAGTAGGGTCTGTGCTATGGAGAATACCCTCTACATTCTACTGTAGGGATTATTGAGGGTGCTATACGACATAAACTTAACTCTGGAATAGCTAAATTAACATGGCATGCAGTTAATACAGTATATAGCAACGGCTAGTACACTTCTGTGCAATATAGTAAGTTAAGTTAGGTAAGTTGTTGCCATGGGGGCGCTACTCTGTCGGAGCGACTCCTGACAAGGCTCGGTGTGTGCGAGTGAACTAGTGTGTTTTTTCAGCGGTTTTTATGTGTGTTTTCCGCAATTTTCTTGTCCGTCCGAAATGTTACAAGAAACAGTATTATACCTGGCGCCCTGCTCCTGATCACCTGTTTGTGGCATGTAAATGGACTCCATTTCACGCCCGGCGCAGCCGTTAACCACCAACCCAGGTAGGCTCACCTACTCACGGGACTACCTGGTGGAGCTGAGCCGCTCTCTGTCAGAGCCAGTGAGGACATCTCTCCACGCTGAAAACATACCTCCGGAGCTACTTCGCGGACAAAAGGGGAAGCGGATACGAAGGAAAAGAGGGTCAAGAGGAGGAATAAGGAACAGACTGAGGAGGAGAGGAAGCCGCCTACCGTTACCTGCCATAACCCTGTCAAACGTACGATCGCTCCGGAATAAAAGCGAGGAGCTTTCCACCCTGATCCAGTACGATCTGGACTATCGGCAAACCAGTCTTTTTTGTTTTACAGAGACATGGTTGTCTGAAGACGCAAAGTTTGATCTGGAGGGTTTTAACATCATTCGCTTTGACAGGGATGCGGCAAAAACGCGGAAGTCAATTGGGGGCGGACTCTGCATGGCTGTCAACAGCAAGTGGGCAACAAACTTTACTGTGAGAGAGACTGAGTGTTGCAAACACTATGAACTGATGACTGTGTCCTTCAGACCACACTACCTACCCCGAGAATTTTCACAAATAACTGTGATTTTAGTTTACGTACCAGGTCCTGATTTTAGTCAAGCTGCTGAGCACATATCTGACTGTTACAACAGAGCTGTCAGTCAGACTGGAGAGCAGCCAGTGTTTGTACTGGGGGATTTTAACAGGTGTGACATCAACACATATCTGCCCAATCTGGAACAATATGTCACAACTCCCACCAGACTGCAGAAAATACTGGACTTATGCTATGGCAATATCCCTGGTGCATATATTTCAAAGTCACGACCACCCCTTGGACGCTCTGACCACAATGTCATCCTTCTGTTGCCAAAATACAGGTCACAACTAAAAACAGGTGAACCCATAAAAAAAACAATCAGAGTGTGGAATACTGAGGCAACAGAAACACTCAAAGGTTGTTTTGAACTGACAGATTGGAATTTGTTTTTTAATGACTGTGATGATGATTTTAACATGCTGACAGATGTGCTGACATCTTATATTTTATTCTGTGAGGATACTGTCACTCCCACCAAACAAATAACAATACATCCAAATAATAAGAAATGGGTGACAAAGGACATGAAAATCTGCCTGGTCCAAAAGAAAAAGGCCTTCTTACAAGGAGACAAGCTGAGGGTGAGGGAACTGGAGAAAGAGTTCAGGAAGATGGCGAAGTTGGCTAAAATCCACTACAAAAACAAAGTGGAGCAGCAACTGACTTCAGGTAATGCAAGGGAGGCATGGCAGGGGTTAAACATCATGATGGGCAGAGCCCCAAAACCGGCACTGGTTAACTGCCCAGACCCCACCTCCTTTGCAGAACAACTCAACACCTTCTTCACCCGGTTTGACAGCAGCAGCAAACCAATCACCTGGACCTGCCCACCTTCCAGCTCTCCCCAAGAAGAAGCCCTCACCATCGACGAGCAGCTGGTGACCTCCATCCTGCGCCGAGTCAACCCACACAAGGCCTCTGGCCCTGACAGGCTCAAAGGCAGGGTGCTCAGAGACTGTTCCACTCAGCTAGGTGGAGTCCTCACCAAGCTTTTCCAGCTCCTTCTGGACTCCGGGTGCGTCCCTAATCTGTGGAAGGAATCCACCATCATCCCTATTCCCAAAAAAACCCACCCTAAAGAACTGAAGGACTACAGACCAGTGGCCCTAACCTCCGTGCTATGTAAATGCATGGAGCGAGTGGTAGGTGACTGCCTGTCAGACATGCTGTCACACAAGCTGGACCCTTTTCAGTTTGCCTACAAGGCAAAACGTGGAGTAGAGGATGCATGTCTCACACTTTTAGATACTGTCACCAAACAACTGGACTCTGCACACCCCCACACCAGGATTTTATTCATGGACTTCTCCTCTGCTTTTAATACTGTACACATAGACACCCTACTGCACCACCTCTCACACCTTCAGGTTGACCCCACACTGGTTTTATGGATTCAGAGTTTTTTACAGGACAGGCCACAGCAGGTGTTTTTAAATGGTTTTAAATCCAGCCAGTTGATTTTAAACACAGGCGTTCCACAAGGTTGTGTTTTATCCCCCATTCTCTTCTCTGTGTACACCAACAACATCTCCTGTAACAGTGAAGGAATGACTCTTTTTAAATATGCAGATGACATGGCTCTGGTGGCTCACCTGCCGGACAGCACTGCGCTGACCCGTTACCAGCAAACGGTCAACAACCTGGCCCGAGTTTTTGATGAAAACTCTCTAAAACTTAACATCTCGAAAACAAAGGAGTTGTGCTGTGGGGGCAGAGGTAAATCTCCGACACCCCTTTTTACACCCCTCAGTATCCAGGGTCTGCCTGTCGAGCAGGTAGAAGTTTTTAAATACCTGGGAACCGAGATCGACACCAACCTGTCATTTGCAGATCACGCTGACTCAGTGTACAAAAGAGCACAACAACGCCTCCACCTGCTGAGGAAACTGAGGACTTTTAATGTCAGCAGAGGCATTTTAACCCTGGTTTACACCTCACTGATTGAGTCCATCCTCACATTCAACATTTCATCCTGGTACAGCTCCCTCTCCACTAAACACAAAACAAAACTCTCCCGTATTGTTAATCAGGCCAGCAAAATCATTGGTTCACCACAAACTCATATCTCTGAACTGTATAACCGCTCTGTGATCAGGAAAGCCACCCTGATCACAGAGGACCCCTCTCACCCCCTCCATCACTCCTTCCAGCTGCTCCCATCAGGCAGACGCTAAAAGTCCCACTGGCCCACAAAAACATCTACAAAAAATCCTTTATTCCCACTGCAATAACCACCCTGAACAACAGAAAATAAGACACTAAACAGTACATACATTTTTATTTATCATTTATTTCTGGCATGTATTGGCTGCTGTTTTTTTCCTGTAACATTTTACTTAATTGTCTGTGTGTATGATATGTGTTGTATTGTTGGAGCCTTGAAAAGAAGAATTTCTGTCACCGTTTGGGGCAGACAATTAAAGTTT
>OMNN01032321.1:0-18816 GCA_900302755.1 Chromis chromis | reverse complement strand
ACTTGTTTAGTTGGTGGCAACTAAACAAGCTGCCGCTAGGTGGTGACCCAAGAGAAAATCAGGAGGATCTGCACGGTATGCAGCTAAGGCGCCGGAATCGCCTTCGCTGGTGAGGTGTCATCAAGGAATGGAACTGCTGCCCGAAACGGTAGAAAGTTGAAGATGGGGCATGTGCGGCGCAGTCACCATAGATCCATCAGGAGTCTCTTGCAGGTTGACGGTTTTCTTGCGGGATTTCGAAGTATCACGATAATTCAGAAACAGCCCCCCCCCCCCGGAAAACAGGGCTGAAAAAAATTTGAATGAAAAACAGGGCTGAAAAAAAATTTGAACGAAAAACAGGGCTAAAAAAAATTTGAACGAAAAACAGGGCTGAAAAAAAATTACCACGAAAAACAGGGCTGAAAAAAAAATTACCACGAAAAACAGAGCTTTTTTTTTTTTTTCCCAAGTGAATGCAATACGCTTCGGTACATAACAATGGAGTTAGTTAATTTATTATTTTTAGAAATCCATAAAATTATGATTTTTTCAAATGAATATCAAACCAAGTGTTGTAGTATGATCAACAGGAGCCAGTTGAAGGCTGCAGTGATTTTGGTGACACTACAGTGTATTAGAGTGAAGTTATTGAATATCCGGTTTTGCAATTTGCACATGGTCCCTATCCACTCGTCTCACAGCCGGCTGCACATAGACCGCAATGTTTTTCTGCAGCTTCAAAGACAGCTACTATTGATAAAATTGGACTCGTAGGACATTGTCTACCTTACAACGATGGGAAAGAGGCAACGTTTATGTTTTGACAACGCATCACTAATGAGTTATTGATACCAGAAGTCCGAATCTGTGAATATCTTTCCAACTTTACCCAACTCTTGGTTGGAGCGCTTCCTCGAACTTTCATTTTGGTGCTTCCGGCGGGCGGTAGAGTGAATTTGCATATTAGCTAAATATTTAGAAACCTGAGCTAAATATTTAGAAACCTGAGCTAAATATTTAGAACTCTTGTCTAAATGTTTAGAAATCTTGACTAAATACTTAGAAATCTTAGCTAAATATTTAGTCTTAGCTAAATATTTAGATGTAACATTTAACATTTATATATAACATTTAACATTTAGATAAAACCTTTAACATTTATACATAATATTTAGGGGGCCAAGCCCGCGGGGCCGGGGGAGGCGGATGCCTTGCATCCGCCTTCCCAGGCCCAGTGGGCTGGGAACCCTATTGTAATTGTAAGGATTTTTATTTTCGCTTCTTATTTTTATTATTCCGTAAGTAAAAGTCCTGCTGCAGCCTAAACCGTACATGTGTCGATGGTGCAATTTGGAGGCTGGGTTCAGACCCCTGCTGGGACCTCAGACGCAAAAAATCACATATGTCCAACAGCAGGTGGCGCTATACCAAGGAAAACGCGTTTTGGGCTATAACTCCCACACCGTATGTCGCACATTCAAAAACCTCATATCCACAGATTCCCTGAATAGCACTGAATCACCTGAGGCCACGCCCATTTGCGCCTATAATTTTTTTTCAGGAAATCGCAAAAACTGGAAAACCTACTTTTTCGAAGTCCTCCTTGAGGTTTTGTCCAATCAGCATGAAACTTGGAACAGACAGTCTTCAGATAGACCTGATCTAAAGTTGTTGAAAGAATTTCGTTCCGTCAAGATATGCACAAATTATTAACAAGTAAATTTTTGTAGCTAGCTATATAAACACGAAATGTTGTATATCTCAGTCAACATAAATGCTAACACCACCAAATCTGAGATCCTTGATTGGAATGTGACTGTGGGGGTATGAGTCAAATTAGGATAATGTTGTCCACTAGGGGGCGCTGCAAATATAGGAAATTTATATCTCTTAAACGGCAAGACTGATTTTGACGAAATTTGGTGAGTATGAGGCTGGGTCACTCCTGAGGACATATTTCGAAGTTAGTCACGACTGGTCAAAGTGGGCGTGGCTTATTACAAGATAAACAACAAACATTTATTTCAGCTCATGTGTTATGCTGGGGGCTTTGAAATGTACATGGTATATATAGAAGAGTACACAGAACACACATAAAAATAATTGTGTGTTTACTCCACTAGGTAACGCATTTTGGCCTGTAACTTTCACATTTTACATAAAATGTTCAGAAACTTTATATCCACGTGTTCCCTGAATAGAATCGCATCTTCTGACATAGGCCACACCCACTCTCACTGCATATTTCTCTTTGTACGTCACTACACATCAAAAAACTACTTTTTCGAACTCCTCCTAGTGTTTACGCTCCATCTGCACGAAACTTTGCACATACAATCTCCAGACAACCCTGATCAAAAGGTCTTCAAAGAATTTTGCTACTCCAAAAAATGTGCGAGTTATCAATACACAATTCTTTCTGCTAGCTAAAAAAACACGTACTGTTGCATATCTTGGTCAAAGTAAAAGCTATCAACATCAGTCTCAAAACACTTGTGTCAGAGGTCAAACGGAGGCTCTGTGCCAAATTTGGCGCAAATTGGCCAATAGGGGGCGGTTTAACCCTTTAAATCCTGGTGCGTCGTCGGCGACATGTGGCCTTAGATAAACAACAAATATTTATTTCAGCTCAAGTATTGTGCTGAGGGCTATGAAAGTTACAGGGTATATGTAGAAGAGCACACAGACCACCCATAAAAATAATTGTGTGTCTACTCCACTAGGTGGCGCTATAACGCATTTTGGCCTTTATTTTTCACATTTTAAATCACATCTTCATAAACTTTATATCCACGTGTTCCCTAAATAGAGTCGCATCTTCTGACATAGGCCACGCCCACTCCCATTGCATATTTCTCTTTGTAAGTCACTACACATCAAAAACTCACTTTTTCAAACTCCTCCTAGTGTTTAAGCTCTATCTGCACCAATCTTTGCACATACAATCTCCAGACTAGTCTAATCAAAAGTTCTTAAAAGAATTTTGTTGCTCCAAAGAATGTACTAGTTATAAATACACAAGTCTTTCTGCTAGCTAAAATAACACATACTGTTGCATATTTTTGTCAAAGTAAAAGCTATCGACATCAAACTCAATACACTTCTGTCAAAGGTCAACCAGAGCCTCTGTGACACATTTGGCGCACATTGGCCAATGGGGGGTGCTATAAACAGAGAAATATAAAGCGACATGAAAGTTCAACCTATCGCAGTTACGGTGCTCTTCCCATTACAATTCCAACACTGCAGGTGAAACGTTGGCCTGTGTCCTGATTCTCGCCCCGAGCCCGTCGTCCTTCAGGGCAGACATTCGTGGGCTCCTCGAGACCTGGGGGCCGAGTCGCGTGGGGGGGGCTTGGCCCCCTATCATAACTGCTTGCAGTTCTAGTTTACAAATATATTTGACAAATATTTATCTAAATCTGAATAAAAAGTGAGGTTTCAGGGTTAAATGTGGAGAAATGTTGTTATTTGTAGTGTGTGCAACTTTAGAATCGGCGCCCCATAACACACAACACAACAGAGGACGTGCTTCTGTGTTGTGGGTTTTGTTTGGTCAGACAATAAATATCTCAAAAACATTCATCATGTCTTCTTAGCTACTAGACTTGTTTTGTTTCTCTGTTCAGACATCAGAAGTGAAAAAAGAGTAGATGTTTCTCTTTACCCTACTACAGAAGAAGTAGTCGGCGGGGTCTGTTGGGTTCGTCACGGCGCACCAATCTTGGTGTGGGCGTGGCTGGCCCAGTGGATCTGACAGCGCGGCTGGGCGTGTCGCAGGTGCCGGCTGTCAAGATCTGCCGGCTGACACGTCACACGCTGTCAGTGTGACACTTCTGAGGAAGGCAAGAGCTTTTGCCGAAACTGTCAAGTAAAGGTAAAGAGAAACATCTACTCTTTTTTCAGACAATAAATAGTTTTGTCTCTCGTTATTAAACAGACTGCCTGTGTTAACTTGTGACTATCACCAGTTGATCTGGGCGTGATTCCTGAATAATCAGCAGGTGTTGAACACCTGGCAGAATGAAACAGATCTATATGGATGAAGCAGAATGATTGTTGTGTCCATTGGTGGTACAGTGAGACACAACAAGAGACGCTCGTCTCATACTTATCTCTGGATCACATCGGTTCGAATCCTCTTACCGCACTGAAAAATATGTGTTTTTTATTTTGGTTTTGCTGTCTGTAGATGATACTAACATAATATAAACTTTATTAACTAGTGGTGTTTACGTTTTTCTGCGACGTCTTCTTGATCTACTATCTTTATCTTTACACACGCAGGCAGATCTGGTCATGACGAATCTGCAAACGGAACATCTGGAGCGTAAATATACCTCAAATATCGCCAGTAAACCTGATCGCCAGTTAAACTGGAACACCGGGCCAGAGACTGAAAAGAGTAAAAATTGAAATTGGAAAAAGGGAAATTTAAGGCCTTTCCCCCCAAAAAAAATATATGGAAAAAAGAAAAAAACAGGCATTTTTCTTTTTTCCATATATGTAGCAGATTTTAAAACAAACAAACGAGCCGTTTTCCATTAAAACATAGCCATAAAATTGGATTTTGTGTTGTTTTCCTATTATGGATTTTTATATTCCCAGATAAACACGAAGAATCCAATCTATGTCAATCCAAAATGCAAAAATGCGGGGATGTCCGTTCTGATGTATCCTATCAAATCAAACTGATGTTACGCTGCGTATTGTCATGGTGGGAGGCTGCTGTTTGTGTTTCGGTAAACAAACCCGAGTTAAGCTTGAAGTTCTGCTCTGGATCTGTTCCAGTGAATCCACAGACTAACACATAACACAACAGAGGACATAATTCTGTGTTGTGGGTTTTGTTTGGTCAGACAATAATTAGTTTTGCGTCTTGTTATTAAACAGGCTGCCCATGTTAACTTGTGACTATCACCAGTTGATCTGGGCGTGTTTCCTGGATATTCAGCAGGTGTTGAACACCTGGCAGAATGAAACAGATCTATACGAGTGAAGCGGAGAGATTGTTGTGACCATCAGTGGTACAGTGAGTTAGACGTTCGTCTCATATCGGGTCCAATCCTCTCACCGTACTGAAATATGTGTGTTTTTTATTTTGGCCAGTAGATGATACTGACATGATATAAACTTTATTAACTAGTGGTGTTGACGATTTTCGGCGACGTCTTCTTTATCTAGTATCTTTATCTTCACACACACACAGGCAGGTCAGGACGTGACGAATCTGCGAATGGAACATCTGGAGCGTAAATATACCTCAAATATTGCCAGTTAACCTGATCGCCAGTTAAACTGGAACACCGGGCCACAGACTGAAAAGCGTAAAAATTTTAAATTGAAATTGGAAAAAGACAAATTTAAGGCCTTTCCCCGAAAACAAAAATTTGAGTCAGAAATGCAATAGATTATTTTAAAAAAAGGGTCATTAACTACTTGTCCGATTTTTGTTTCAGAAATGATAACAGAAAAAATGGCCCTAAATTTGTTTTCCAATTTGCATTTCAGAATTGGAAATAGAATGAACGGAAGGTACACGGACCTTATTGCCTGTTTGATTTTAATATTTCCTGGTTCCGCTGTCAGAATACCGCTGCGTCGATGCGGCTGTTTTAGCGTTATTTGCGTCCAGGCTCTTTTGGGCAATTATTTAGTTACTTTGAACATTGATTTAATTCCATTTGACTTCTTTTGTATTTCTTTTGTTGAGATTTAATTATTTTCGTGATTTGTTTATTGATATTCATTTGAGTATTGATTCATTGAATTTGATTTCTTTTGTAGTTCCTTGATTGCTTCTGTTATATTGTATTTGAAAAGTTAATTAATTTTGTTATTTTCTATATTGCTCATTGTTTGGTGTGCGTGTGTGTATTGCACGACCAGTTATACTGTGCAGCCATTTTACTGTTCCCTTTGTCCCTGTGGACAGGTGCTGTGGGCTCCAGGTGGCGACCCATCCCTGGTGGAGGTTTTATCACGTTTCAGTTTGCAGTGTAGTGTGCAGTGTCACGGGTGATCGCTTAGTAGCTTCCTTCTCCCTCATTGGTCACTCTTTTAGCAATCATTGTTTAATAAAGATCGTTTGTACTCTGAACACTGTCTCTTGCCCCGTGGTGATTTCGAACCTGTAGTAGCCTTTAGCTTCCCTTTACAAGATTGTGATTACTTCCTGGGGTGAAATTCCCCAGGTGGCATTGTTCGGCAACAAAAATTTTTACTTTATGACCACTACTTTGCCACACAGAGCAAGTAACCCTGCAGAGCCACTGATGCCACACCCTGTGCCAGAAAGGCTTTTGTGTTACCTGGGCCAGGTACACAGAGTATTTCCCTCCAAAACTAGAATGCTCCACGTCATCACCACAGTACCTGCTGCTAACCAGGCGTCGCAGCAGGAGAAGGAAGCGGGGATCCAAGGCCGGATCAGGTCAGGCTGAGGAAGTGGTTATCCCGCGGTGCTTGAGGCCGGTTCCAGTCTGTGGGTCGGATTGGGACGCAGCTCGTGCGTCATCACCTGCGTGGATCATCTCGGACCGGATTTTCCCAGCCCGGTGCGCTCGTATTCCTACTCCCTGCGAGCGTGCCCTGTGTCCGGTGGTTACCTGTCAGGTGGACCATGCCATCCAGTCGCCATGCCAGGAGCCAGGCCAGCGTGCATTACACACACGCCCCACCAGGATAGCTCTGCTCAACGCGCGCTCTATTGCGAACAAGGATTTTACCCTGAGCAGTGGCGTTTCTAGACCCCCTGGGGGCCCTAGGCAAGACCTTTCCTTAATGTCCCTGAACACACCTCGTGTGCCGTTTTTTTCTTTCTGCTGCAGAGTGATAGACACCGACACGTTTAACTCCTTTGAGCTTCAGATGTGTAAGGTTGGAAATGCACACTGTGTTTTAGTGTAGCGTCCTCCTGGTCCTGCCTGGTTGTTTCTTGATGAGTTTGCTGAGTTTTTGTTATCAATTATTAAACTGGAGAGCGTGTTAATCCTTGGGGATTTTAATCTCCACATTGATGATCCATCTTGTCCTATGGCAGCAGAACTGATAACTCTCATGGACTCCTTTGATTTTATTTAGCACGTTTCTTAAATGTTTTTGATGTTGTCTGTCTTTGGGTTGTGAAATTGATAAATCTTTCACTTAAATCTGGCTCGGTCCCCAGCTACTTCAAACATGCTGTGGTGAATCCCATTCTTAAAAAGCCACATCTTGATCCTGTGGAGCCAAAAAACTACAGGCCCATATCAAAACTTCACTTTGTGTCAAAAATCTTGGAAAAAGTGGTGGCTAATCAGTTCAGATCAATCAGAGCAGCATGATCTCTATGACAAATATCAATCAGGTTTTCGGAAAATGCACTCCACTGAAACTGCTCTGGTGAGAGTTTCCAGCGACATAATGATGGCTGCAGACTCCAGTCGCTACACAGTTTTGGTCTTACTGGATTTGACCTCTGCATTTGATACCGCAGATCACCGTATACTGGTTGATCGGCTTAAATCAGAGATGGGGTTTTCCGGGTCTTTCCTCCAGTGGTTTTCCTCATATATAAAAGGAAGAACTTTTAATGTTGCGATCAACAATGTAATGTCCGATGTGTCCAACCTGTCTTGTGGAGTTGCCCAAGGTACTGTTCTGGGGCCTGTTTTGTTTTTGATGTACTTGATGCCTCTTGGTCAGCTGATTCATGGTTTTAAAAATGTGTCTTATCACTTCTACGCTGATGACATTCAGTCGTATTGTTCTTTCAATGATTCAGAGTTTCACTTTTTATCTGTGTTTTTCGAATGTGTGTCTTAAATCAAAAACTGGCTTTCTTCAAATTACCTTCAGATAAATTCAAACAAAACAGAAACTCTGATCATTGCTCCTGACAATAAGATCCCCCAGATCAAAAGCCATCTTGGTGCTCTGGGTTCGTCTGTTAAACCCAGCCTCAGAAACCTTGGGGTTGTGTTTGATCAGGCCATGTCTTTGGAGGCTCACTCATGCCAGCTGACCAAAAACAGTTTTTATCACCTGAGAAATATCTCTAAAGTAAGAAAAATGTTGTCAAAGTCTGACCTTGAAATGATCATTCACGCTTTCATTTTGTCTCGCATTGACTGTTGTAATTCTCTTTTTACTTGTTTTAATAAGGCTGTGCTTAACAAACTTCAAATTGTACAAAACTCTGCTGCTAGACTTTTGACAGGAACGCCCAGAACAGCCCACATTAGCCCCGTTTTGTCAAGTCTTCATTGGCTTCCTGTCAAATTTCGCATTAATTTTAAAATTTTGGTTCTCACTTTCCAAGCGCTGCATGGTGAGGCCCCCCTGTATATTGCGGACTTGCTGTGCCCCTTCAGGGCACGCCCTTCGGTCTTCAGGCCAGAGTCTCCTGAAGGTCCCAAAGACCCGTTTTAAAACCCGGGGAGACCTATCCTTTCAGGCTGTTGCCCCAAAACTCTGGAACAATTTGCCCTTGTCGTTCCGTGTGGCCGAGTCTGTAGACTCTTTTAAAAAGCAACTGAAGACAGTTTTATTTCGGAAAGCTTTTGGTTGATGGATATTTACTGGAAAATTTTACAAAATGTATACTTATTCTGTCTTATTTCCCCATGTTTTGTACAGCACTTTGTGATTTTTATCTGTAAAAAGCGCTTTATAAATAAACTTTACTTACTTTCTTACTTACTTATAATTGTATTATGATATTTGTATGGTAACCTGGGTTTTTATACCCCCACAAACCATCTCTCTATAGGATCTGATTGTAGTCTAGTGCAGAGTCTTTAATGAGTGTGTATATGTAAGATGCAAGATGAGATGCAACTGACTTCCACTCAGAATGCATCAACATACGAGGATACTTCAAAAAGTTCTCAGCCTCACCAGAAAATGTGACAGGAGAAGAATTGTTTCTGCATTATTTTTTTAACATAATCCCATAATAATATACAATTATGGCCCAAAAATGGGAGTTACGTTGCATCCGGGTGTACTACAAGTGTGTCAGGAAAAAAGACAAAGTAGAAGATAAACTGAAAAGAAAAAGGGGACATCAAGTTACAAGCAGAAGAAAGGAGAAAGTTGAAAAAAGGGAAAGGATAAAAGAGAAAAGGAGAGATGGAGAGTAAAAAATGAGAAGCGTAGAAAAGGGTTTTGTAATCTCTGTATAGTGGTGTTGTGCCGTCGCCATGGCGACAGGCACAAAGGCCTGTGGTTGGCTATTGATGGCTAATTGTATTCTTCACAGCTCTTTTGTTAATTGTTGTCTGCCCAGCTCCCACTTCCTGCTGGGCCACGGCACAAAGCCACGAACAGGAGGGATTAGAAATGGCACATCAGCTTCCCTAACACCCAGCAAGCTCTCTCTACCTTGTTCTCTCCCTCTCTTTCATTCTCTCTCCTCCTCTCTTTTTCCTGTACCTCTCTCTGTCCCCATAGAGCTGCACCTCCTTTTATCTTCTACTCACTGTGTGCACTACCATGACCTCGCCAATTCTTTGTTTGTTTGTTTGCTTTCTTTCTTTCTTTCTTAATATTAGGTCTCCACTTCTTCAGCCACATTTTCACGATGTTCTGTCAGCTTGTTCTTTTGCCTTGCCTCCTTCACAGGGACAGTTATTAATGCGGACAGTGTACATTTAAAAATGCACCTTTGACTGCTTATTTTAGCTCCTCATCATCAGCAAGTTCATGTTTTCCACTAACGAAAACTGAGCTTTTTTTTAAAAACACTGATGGATGATGGACCATTTTTCAAAGTCAGAGACAAAACTTTCACTTTGAAGGAATGTTAAGGAACTGTTCAGAAATAAAGGTGTATACATACTGCATTTGTTTTCCTGTTTCTGTATGATGTTAACATATGACAGCTATTAAACTAGCTCAAATCACACATCTATATGTTCGTTGCAGGAATGCTCTATGTAGCATTTTGCCATTTTCGAGGAAGAGGAAGAAAAAGGGAGTACTTGATCGTCTTGTAAAGTATAAAGTACACTTTCTTGGGAAACAGTTTGTCTTCAGTAGTGACCTTAAGAGTGAGTGTTGCACCCACTGTGTATGTGTCCAATAACTTATGTTTACAATTCCATCTTGTGGGAATTGTATTGTTGCCTGGATCATGGTTCAGTGTTTGTCAGTGTAGGAAATGACACATTTTTGGATTGGCCTCAAATTACATGGAAGTGGTGTAAGAGAAGGGCTTACAGTTACCATAAAAAGCATTCAGTTCCTTAGAAGTTTTTCCCTTTTACCGCTTGTCAACATTCAATGGTGGTCAATAAATACGAGCTTTTTTGAGAAGAATTTACAAAAAAAGACTTTTTCATGTCAAGAGGAAAACAGATTTCTACAAAGTAATGTCAGTTAATTAGAAAATTTTAATGTAAAATAACTGACAACATACATTTTCACTCCCTTTAAATGAAGACACCTGTATCTGGAAGGTCCAGTCACTGAAATATCAGTACTCCTGGATATACCTATACAGTGATGACAAAAGAATGCACCAAGAAACTCAACGAAAAAATTATTGAATTTGAAATTATTTCTTCTCAATTATATATCAGCTTTTTGAGTCTTGTCACCATTCTCTTTCTGTTTGCCCTGTGGGTACAAAGATAGGACTCACCAGCAAATGTGGGGTACTAGTGAGCTGCACACAATCTAACTCTGGTGAACTCTGGAGCAGAGCATGGTTTTTGTTGGATTAACAAAAAAGGTCCTTTAATTCTGGTCATCTCTGGTAATCACAGAAAGACCATCCAATTTAACATCATCATTCTGAGCCTCCATTCCCCTTGTTGATGGTGATCCTATCTTCACTATGCAGCAGCTTGTGGACATGTACAGGTAGCAGGGGTCTTCAGTTCCTGGTTGATTAGAAAGAATACAGCCTGAGGAATGGTTGTGGGTCTTCCAGTCCTTCAAATTGGACCCTTGGCTCCTCACTTAATTTTACGGAGCCCACCTGGACAAGCCTTTCGGTCCATGTGCCATTGTTCTATTCACCATTCCTTGTGCCTCCAACTGTGCTACTGTCTCATCTGTCTTCTTTGTACCACAGTGGCTGACATGACCACTGTTTTTTATGCTATTGTTGTGTCCTCTGTCTTCCTTGTCTCTCTCCCATACCCCTGTCTGCTCTGTACCTGCTGTGGGGACATCATTCACTCTGGCTGCCACCCTCCTTACCTGCACTCCATTCAGCAATCAAGCTCACCTGATCCTGATCCACTAATTAGAAAATCCTTGCTGGTAAGTTGGGATGTCGTATTTCGATCTCAAAGACTGGGATGTGGCTGAGCAAGGCATTTGTTAACTGATTGGTATTGGCACAAACCTGAGCCCAGTCCTTTGTTTACGTTACATTAGGTGTCATCTTTTTTTATTTTTTTTAATAAATGCAGCATTATGAATCAGTAACTGTCATAGTAACCTTTTACTAGCCCACAATGACCCCACAATGCTTTCTTCTTGCCAACACAGAACTGCCCGTAGTCCGATTGACCACCTTCTCTGATTTCTTTAGCTCTAAACAGTAAGAGGCTCCACCTGGTGGCATAACCAGGTACTACAACTAACCTACAATACTTCAAGCGTCTACTGCTAGGAAAATGGTATCAGTTAGGCACATTCTTAATATTAAATGACTCAGCTTGGATTGGGGGGGGCAACAGGACACACTAACAGCAAGCATGACAAAGATAGAAGTTATTTGAAAAGATGCACTCTTTCTCCCAATATGTCAGACAAATCCAAACCGATTGAACACCTCACCTCCCTCAGGACACCTCCAGCTGCAGAACTGGCTAGCTAGTGCACTGTTAGCTTCTTTCTAGGTCCAGTTCCTGAACTAGCCTCTAACCTGCTAACAACCTGTCAGACAGTCTCCGGCATGCTAGCCTCTAGCCTTACCCAGTTCCTGAGCCATACAGCTACCTGCTTGCTGGCCTCCAGTCAGCTAGCACAGGACCAACCAATTTCCTGCCCGATCCTGCCCTTCCTTCACTTTCTGTGAAGCCTTCTAGAAGGAAGCATGGCTCCTACTGATATCATAACTCACTGCTGCCCTGCTCCTTGTTCTCACAGCTGCTGTCCAGAGCTTCATTCTCTCCACCAACTACCTCCTCAACCTCACCATTACTGCCCATTGCCTTGGAGGTCCAGCACCCTGATGCCCTGCACCCTGGCTGAAGTATTTCCTGGGTCAGCCGACACCAAGTCTGCTCCTGTGTTGGTTGGCATTTTTCCTGCATCTGAGTCACCCAATATCCTGCCTGCTCCTGGGTAGGCCGATGTCCCTCCTGTCCATGATCTTGTTCCTGTTTTACATCGCCGGAGGCTGTTCGTGAGTCTTGTTTGTCCAACACTTCATCTGATCATGAGTTTGGGAAGGCTGATACCTGTCCAGTTCTTGAGTCTGTTACTGGGTAAACCAACATCAAGCCACTGACGTGGTTGATCTATGTCAAGTCCAGGCCCCTGCCATGGTAGGCTGACTTCTGTCCTGTTTCTCCTCTGGAGGGTGAAAAGGCTGCTATCTCTCCTGTTCCCAAATGTGCACCTGAGTGAACTTGGTTAAGCCTATGGCAATGCTACGTTGAGCTGACACAAAGACTGTTGCTGATTCAGCTGATGTCTCCCATTTTCTTGAGTCTGATCCTGATTCAGCTGATGACTGTTTGTGAATCAAAGTTAGCTGACATTTCCGGTGCTCCAGAGCCTGTTCCCAAGTCAAAGAAAAGGCAAATGTATTTATAAAGCACATTTAAAACAACAAGGGTTAAACCAAACTGCTGTACAGTTGCTCAGTTACATAAAACATATAAGGATAAAAGATACAGCACAACAAGAGATGAAGTCAGGGTGACAATCTCTACTTCAATCAAATGTCCACTAGTCTGTCCAAAGTCTGAACAATTTTCACATGGAAAGGTAAACTGTTCAAAAGATTAAGGGCAGCCACTGCAAAGGCTTGGTTGTCTCTACCTTTGCATCTGGACACTTAACCTCAGTGCTCTAATCAGGGTATGGAGATGCAAGAGTTCTGCTAAATAAGATGGCACCAGCCCATTTGAAATCTTGAAAATAAACAACAAAACCTTGAAAGCAATCCTAAAACAGACAGACAGCCAGTGGAGGGAGAACAGTACTGGAGTTATGTGATCACATTTTCTTTTCACTGTTAACAGACGAGCAGCTGCATTTTGTAACAGCTGCAGACACTTACAAGATGACTGCTGTACACCCACATTCAAAGAATTACAATAATCAAACCATATGATGACTAAATCAAAGTCTTTGAAACAGACATAAAGTTTTATGTTGACCATTTCTTAGCTTTCATTGTTATTGACAGATAGACTTGTATATTGTCAACAAAACAGGGGAAATGAATCTTGTGTTTCCTAAAGAGGTAGCAGCTGGATAGCTCAGTAACTAACACCCCAGACCTTGGCATGGGAGATCGGTGGTTCAAATCCCGGTCAGGGTGCAGGTATCCAGTGAGGACCCTTAGGCAAGGTCCTTAATGCTGCCCCGCCTACCTACCTATGTACGTCGCTTTGGATAAAAGCGTCTGCTAAATGAAATTGTAACATTGTAAAATCTAACCCCAATGGCAAATCTAACCTGACCCAATTGAGGACAGTGCCCCCACCCTATTTAAGATGTGATATGTCACACAGTGTCAAAGGCAGCAGTCAGGTGTACAAACACAAGTATAGCAAAATTTCATTATTCAAGAATTAAAAGAAGATCATCAAAAATGCTCAAAAGAACTGTTTAGGTGCTGTAGTTAAGTTTAAATCAAGACTGAAACATTTTATTAACGTCAGGATTTTCTAGAAAAGTTTGCAGTTGAACGTTCTCCAAAACCTTTGACAGGAAGGGTAACTTGTAAATCAGAGGATTGAGACATTTCTTTTTCATAAGAAGCTGCACCACAGCATGTTTTAAGGCAGCTGGGACACACCCTGAAGCAAGATACATATTTACCAATGCAAAAAATGCTTGACCCAAAACTATTGAAAATGTCTTTAAGACAGGAAAGAGTTAAAGAGTGGACACTATCTGAAGTACATTTTGTGAGCCATAAATGTTGAACCACCTCTGTTGAGAAGGACAGTGATACCAGCACAAACTAGTCCAAGACAGATGAGCACACTGGAGGAACAGAAGTGTCCACAGCAATCTGACTGAATAAGGACCTCAAGGCAGAGATCTTTGCAACAAAGTATTTGAGAAGGTTGTCACAGAACATAGGTATATTATACTTTATAATCTATTATAAGACAACAATCTCTTCCTCAATGTAGAGAAAACAAAAGAGATTGTTGTTGACTTCAGGAGAGGACACTTGCAGCATCCCCCCACTGACCATCGATGGTGCAGCTGTGGAGAGGGTGAGCAGCACCAAGTTGCTGGGGGTGCACATCTCTGAGGACCTCTCCTGGACCGACAACACCACATCGCTGGCCAAGAAGGCTCAAACACGCCTCTACTTCCTCTGCAAGCTGAGGAGAGCACGAGTCCCACCCCCCGTCATGTGCTCCTTCTACCGGGACACCATTGAGAGCGTCCTCACTGGCTGCATCACTGTGTGGCATGGAGGCTGCACTGCCGAAAGACCCTGCAATGCATAATGAATGCAGCCAACAAGATCATCAGTGCCCCTCTGCCCTCCCTCACAGACATTTTCAACACCCGCTCCCACTCCCACTCTTCACACTCCCTTTTCAGTCTCCTGCCTTCAGGAAAAAAGGTACCAGAGCATCTGGGCCCGCTCCACCAGACTACTGAACATCTTCATCCAACAGGCTGTCAGGAACTGAACTTTGCCCACTACCTCCCTCCTCTGCCCCCTGCCCCTGGACTGTAACACTCCCATTATGCACATAAAGACTCATACATTCACTGTACATTATATCACAATCTGCAATCCGTCTTCACTTACTGAACTATTTACACTACTGTACATTGCTGCTACCATATTTGCACTACCATCACCTCAATAAGCTCTCACTGTTTTGCACTACTGCCACAATGAATGCATTTGCATTTGCATTCAGGTGTTGCCACAATAACATATGACTTGAAGTATCCAGCTGAGATTCTCCATGGCACTGAGGAAAACAAAGACAACAGCAACACAGAAATAGAAGGAGGAAAAAGCACTACCACCCCTGCCCTGTATCCTTCTTGCTAACATCCTGTCCCTGGAAAGTAAGTTGCATGATCTCAGGAGTCAGATGAGATACCAGTGGGACGTGAGGAACTGTAACATCGTCAGCCTGACCAAAATATGGCTCAATCCTATGGTGCTGGACTAAGCCATCTTGGACTAAGCCATCAGAGTCTTTCTCTGTGTCCCGTAAGGATAGGATGGAGGAATCTGGCAAGTCCAAAGGTGGTGGAGTTTGTTTCATGATCAACAACAGCTGGTGTAGCCAGACCATGCCACCATTCTCCTTGTGTCAAGATATAAACAAAGAATGGCACATAAGGAAGAGGTTACAACAAGGCAGGTACGGCACAAGTGACGTGAACTGGGATATGTTCCAATCCAGCTCCGGTGATGTGAACAAGTTTATGGAAGTGGTGATAGGCTTCATAGCCAGCACCAATCTGCACCAATCTGAATGCATACTCTGATGCTTACAACTTCAGCCTCATCACAGGTTGTATGGAGGAATACAAAGTAGCATCATACAGGCTGAGATGAGCAGTGAAGGATGTACAGGGACAAAGTGGGAGCACAGTTTCAACAAGAGACTCATAAAACTTGCGGACTACAGGAGGAGAGTTTACGATTTGGTGAGTGCAGACACTGCATGGTTTAAAATTCATGCTAACACAAATTCTGCCACTAGCATTAGCATATTCATACTGTTGAGTGAACATCAGGAAGGCAGTCAGTCCAGATGGCATTCCTAGAAGACTGCTGAAGTCCTGCACCAATCTGCTAGCTCCAGCGTTAACAACATTGTTCAACCTCTCCCTGAATCAGTGTGTGTTCCCCACATGGCCGAGGAGAGCCATTATTGTTCCTATACTGAAGAATGCCTCTCCAAACTTCTTACATGACTATCGCCCAGTAGCTCTCACTAGCTACAAAGTGATGGTGAAGTGTTTTAAAAGACTTATCATTAAACACATTGGTTCCTTGATCGCCAAGTCTGTCCATTTTAGTATGCTTACCGGCCAAACAAATCCACTGATGATGCCATCTCTCAGGTTCTGCACACCACCCTCCTTCACCTCAGAAAGCAGAGAGGGGACTTTGTGAGATTGCTTGGATTTGATTCTGGATTTTCTGTCCTCTAGAACCCAGGTGGTCCAGGTGGGCAAACACATCTTCAGCCCTGCAGCCTCAACACTGGAGCACCCCAGGGGTGTGTCCTCAGCCCTCTGCTCTTCTCCCTTTACACGCATGATTGTGTGGCTACAAACAGCTCTAACACCATTGTGAAATTTGCAGATGACACAGTTGTGGTTGGATGCATCACAAACAATGATGAGCGGACGAACACTGAGGAGGTTCACAGCCTGTCACAGTGATGCCAGACTAACAACCTATTGCTGAACGTCAGCAAAAACCAAGGAGCTGATTGTAGACATTGGGAGAAGCCAGCATGGTAGTCACACACCACTGAGAATAAACGGATCACTTGTAGAAACGGTGTGCAGCTTTAAGTAACTAGGAGTGCATCTGTCATGGACCAAACACATAGATAACCTGGTGAAGAATGTGAGGCAGTGTATTTATCATCTCAGACAGTTGAGGAAATTCATGTCACAATTTAAATCATAGCACCTCATCTGTCAGCTACAGCACAGTGGATCATATAAGTATGTAAATAACATACACAATTGTGAACAAAAGTTTACATACATTTGTAAAGACCACTTACACTATATTGCCAAAAGTATTGGGACATCCCTTCAGATAATTCAGGTGTTCCAATCACTTCCATGGCCACACGTGGATAAAATCAAGCACATAGGTATGTAGACTGCTTCTACAAACATTTGTGAAAGAATGGGTTGCTCTCAGTAGCTCAGTGAATTCAAGCATGGTACCGTGATAGGTTGCCACCTGTGCAAGAAGTCCATTCGATACTCGATACTAAATATTCCACGGTCAACTGTTAGTGGTATTATAACATTTATGGTGTGGGGTTGTTTTTCAGGGGTTAGGCTTGGCTCCTTAGTTCCAGTGAATGCTACAATTTCATGCTCCCAACTTTGTGGGAACAGTTTGGGGATGGCCCCTTCCTGTTCCAACATGACTGCGCACCAGTGCACATAGTAAGGTCAATAAAGACATGGATGAGCCAGTTTGGTGTGGAGGAACTTGACCTGCTTACACAGAGTCCTGGAAGTTCTGGAAGAATGGTCAAAGAGTCCCATAAACACACTCCTAAACCTTGTGGAAAGCCTTCCCAGAAGAGTTACGGCTGTTATATCTGCAAAGGGTGGACCAACTCCATATTAAACCCTACAGATTAAGAATGGGATGTCATTAAAGTTCATGTGCGTGTAAAGGCAGACAGACCCAATACTTTTGGCAATATAGTGTATATCATGGCAGTCTTGAGTTTCCAGTGACTCCAACCCCCTTTAATTTTCTATGATGGAATGATTGAAATCTTTGTCACCAAAAAACAGTGTTGCATTTTGATTCATTCATATCTCCTTTCTAGGTGAGTATTTCAGGACTGGTAGAGCGCACACATTGACAGTTTATTAATCCTCTTATTGCTCTGGCATCTCAGCACCTATCTTACCCTCTGGATGTACTTGGCTGTTGGGTTAGTTTGGTGGTTGCTCCACTTCGGAATCTGTATCTGTAGGCACTCTTTGAGATGATCTCACTGAGGGGATTCAGTGAGGGTCATTGAGTCATGGCCTCTTGTAGTCTTTGGAATGCCTTCTTACAATAATAAGATATGGCAATAATATTACCATCAATCACTCAAGCAGCTGCGGCTCAGTGGTTGAGCGGATTGTCCACTAATTGCAAGGTTGACAGTTTGATTCCCAGCCCCCCAGATGCCTAATTGTCCTTGTTCAAGATTCTGAACCTGAAGTTGCTCCCAATTGAAGGCGAGCACCTGACAATTTTTCCGCCATTGGTGTGTGAGTGTATGTTTGTGAATGGGTGACTATAAAATACTATAAATATGGTAGAAAATGTTATATAAGTGCAGACCATTTACCATTTGTTAATCATCTTGTTACAGTGCAATATTCTGCTGGGAAACCTTGGGTCCTGGCATTCATGTGGATGTTACTTTGACACATGCCACCTACTTAAACTTTCTTGGAGACCCAGCATCCCATCCATGGCAACGACACTCTATAGCTGTGTCCCAATTCAGGGTCTGCAGCCTTAAAGGCCGCTTTTCAGGCCGCATACGTCACAGATGGAGCGACGAAGGCTGTCCCAATTCATTAAAAATTTAAGACTCCTTAAAATGCGGCCTTAAAAGCGGCCGAAAATCCGGCCTTGTTTTCACGAAAATGAAGGATGCATCTGAGCAGCCTTCATAGACCCAAATAGACCAGGATGCATTGCGCGGCGGTGACAGTTGATCAACAGCAGGAGTTTTAACTGATCACAGCTGACGGAGGAGAAGCAGCGGAGGATTAGTTTTACATATAAGTGTTACAGCTCACTGCAGTAGCTACAATACAAATGTTGAAGACATTAAAACTTGTTTAAAAATCGATTAACTGACGTGACGTTATTACGGAGCCCCTAAAGTCCCCAAAAGTGGTATTTTTTATCTTGTGCGCACAGGATAAAAAATACCACTTATTGGGAGTTTAGGG
>OMNN01032320.1:0-17032 GCA_900302755.1 Chromis chromis | reverse complement strand
TTGTGTGATGAAACATGGCCTGAGCAGGCCTTGTATTTTTGGGTTGAAATGAGTAAAATTGTGTGTGTGTATATGCGTGTGTGTGTGTGTGTGTGTGTGTGTGTGGTTTGGGATGGTATGAGTAACGTGATGGTGTGTGTCGGAGCCAGAGGATGCATGAGTCGCACTGGAAGACAGAGGAGATGGCAGTGGCTGTGGCATGGAGACAGACTTGGGTCCAAAGAAACCTCAACAAATAAACCCGGGCTATGAAACGTGATTTGTCATCTTTAGTAGAACATTGGTTATGGGATGTTTTCCACATATCAAAATGCTTTTATGTTTGTTGTTGATTGACTGATTGGTTGATTTAAGTGTCCTCTTGCACCACATGGGGCCAATATGAGCTGCAAGACATTAAACTACAGCAACAACCAAGATGATCAGAGAGCTGCACTATGAAGCGAGATTATTAGGTTAGCGAGGCATGTTGAGGCTAAACTCAGAGTTTTCAGTGTAACATATGTGACTCTCTTTTAACCTGCTACATCACCATGATAACTTATGCTGCACAGCTAACCTGCTCCAGAGGAAAATCATGTTCAGAGTTTGGGATTTCACTAATTCTTCTCTTGACCATTCTCTATAAGTGATACAGATTCACAGCAGGGATTATGGTATATCTGCAAACCTGTTGAGCTGTACGTTAGTAATCCCACTGACCGAAGACTGCAGTTAGAGCAGGCAACTGTATGTACTGCATTACCACTGGAACCTACATGCATTCAGCTGATGATGCAGAAATCACATAAATATGTTTTATGCCTGTTCTGGATTTGCGGTCAAGTCCATTTTACACTGCTGATACTGTAGCTTAAAGAACACAGGTTAGCAAATTGATTCGTATTTAATACAGAGAATATTCAATCAATAACATTAATTTCACTGATTTAACGTAAACTTAAGTGAGTTGCACATATCCTCCATTATAAGTTTAGAAGTTCTAATGTGCAGCTGTCATGGTCTAAATAAAAGGCACACACTGAGTAATAAAACAAATATATTGACTTACAAAATTAACTATTTTATACCAGAATTCCTCTCTTGCTTCATGTGCAGTAACAGCGCTTTTAACTGTAATCAGTTTTTGTATTCTGCATAGGTCTGTATGTTAACAATCTGTTCCTATTACTGAAGTAGGCGGAATGTCATCAGAAGAAGAATCAAAGCCGCATCAAGCATTTCATTTTCTGGGAGCACACAAAGCCTGATTATGAAAAGAAAGACAGATGACAAAATGATACCCAGTTTACCTGGGTGGAGTTTTAGGTTTTGTCAACCAGCTAATGCAAAGAAAGTCAGGTTATCACATGTCTGCTTTGTAGTACAGCCCTCTGGTAACAAGTCATAATGTGTCATTCAACAAATTCAAACTCATTTCAATGCAGCTTCCACAGAGAAAATCACTGGAAAATGTCAGTATAAGGCATGCAATTCAACAGCCCCACAAACAATTGAACAATACCTCTTCAACAAATACAAAAAAACAACATTTTAACCTTCTTCATAGCAGGATTTATTTCACGAGTGCAGCTAGTGAAATGACACCTGAGTGTAACTTAACAAACCTGAATTGTTTAGCCACATTTTTTTCTGCCAGGTCATTGTACATGGGATGGGTCAATGAATTTCAAAGTAAAATAGCCCACTATGTGCCCGTTTACCTCATTATTAGCATTTTAATTTGAGGCTTAATGTCTGGAACTGTCTGTAAGTTGTCTGAAAAGTGTTAATTTCCATTATGAGCTTTGTCATGAAAGTTTGTCAACGTGTGTTAAATTAACAGCAGGTCTCTAAGTCTCTTAAATCATGCAAATGTTCACACTGACCTCATATCAACAGTTTTGAAACACGGTGACTAATTTATTATTTCAGTAAATTTTTAATGAAGTGCTCTATTAATGAGTACATTTACACAGTAATAGGTATTTCACACCTTTGTGTCTCTCGAGTGCTTTAGATGTGTTTTAGAGAGCCATTACGGAAATTAGTCTCAGAGCTAAATTGCCTAATCAACAGATGGAGCCAAAGTCACCACAACTGGAAGAAGGTGGATAGGTAAAAAAATAAAAATTACAATAGCCCCAGTGTAATGAATTTATCTAATTTAAGGCCCTTGATCCAAATACATATACCTGTATGGGTGGAGTAGCAATAAAAGTGTGGGGAAACCCACAATTATTTTGCAAAAGCGCAAAAACACACTCTGGCTGTTGCTCTGACACAGATGTCTGGCAGGTGCAAGTTGTCAGAGCAGCAGCAGAGTCTGTAAATATGAATATTAATGTACAGTAGAGAGGTTGCATTATTATGCTAAAACCCCTCTGTCCTTCTGTCTGAGGCAGATTTACAACCCAAAATTCACTGACGTACGGCACGCTGTCAGTTTTGAAAATTATTCTTGAGGAAGAGAAGGAAAAGAAAGAGCAGAAGAAGCAAGGAAACTAAATACTGGATTATGTTACAGCGTGTTTTTAAAAGACATTATCATTTCTTTCTGGCCTGTTGCACAAAGTCTCCAACCCCTGCTGGCATCATCTGACACATGGTGTGTGTGTATGTGTGTTTGTGTGTTGTGTGAGAAAAAAGAGAGGGTGAGGGGCCTGACAAAGGAATGTTTGAGTGAAATGAATGGAGGCTAAATCTGCCCATCAATAAGCAGCTTGGGCCTGTGCCACGAGGACCACATGCTTCCCTGCAGATGCAGCACTTAAAAAAAAAAGAAGATACATCTGGATCTCAAATTGTGAGTGTGAGTGTGTGAATGTGTGTGCGCGAACATGCCGCATGCAACTTGGTGCTCCTTCCAACAAGGATTAAACTCTCAGACATAGACTCATCTAATCACTGGTGGCCCAAATGGAGAGAGAAAATCCAATCCTCTCCCAACAAAGTGTGTTCACAAGCACACACAGAAGCAAATGTGCACCACAGAGCATGTCTGGATGAAGAGCTTGTCCTCTTTCAGGCCAGCAGCGGTCGGTATTTAAAGGATTGGTTCAACCAAAGGGCTGAAAAAACTGTATTTTCTTGCTACCTTTAGACTGTGGTGAAAGAACTTTTCAGTTAATTTACATAAGTATCAATACAGCAGTGTATTATCAGAGAAATCTTCTTCAACTATTAAAAGTAAAACATTTTGTACAAGAGTCAAATTGCCTTTGTGGCTGCTCAGTATTTATACATTTTTATATAACGGTGCCTTTTTATGTCTGAAGCAGTTATTTAAATGACCTGGAAAGGTCATAGACATCTTTAGTGTGACATTGGTCTTAATGCTGCCTTTTGTAATATTAAAATGATGATGGTTTTATTTTCTACGATTATATATCTGGATTTTAATGTAATATTTTAATTATGCAATGTAATTGGTTGCTACAGTGATTAAATATGCTGGGGCACATTTTCTGCTGAAATGTAGTGAAGTAGAATTGTAGCATCTAACTACTGACCCCAAAAGTATCCAGCCATGCAAAAAATAGAAAGTTAAATAAACAAACAAACAAACAAAATACTGAAAAAAATTTGTCTATCAGATACATCTGAAAGCTCTGAAATACTAGTAAATGAACCTTTAAGCTTATTTTGTTACTCAACAGTTAAAGCATCTTCGTAGAAACTGTAAACTTAAAGTAATTCACAGACTGAACAGTGTTCTTACACAATATTCCTTCAGTAGAAAGTAATGTCAATAAATAAATTTCAAATCCCTAAAAAATAAGACTGTGCTGCTGAGGAAGAGCATCTTTAACTTGGTTTAAATTCATGAACTAAATCCTGATAACTTGTGTCAGAATTGATTTACCGTCTGACAGGAGAAGATAGAAAAAGGTAAACATGGAAATGAAGGTGCAACAAAAGAAGTCCGGCTGTTGAATAACATCAATATATCGTATATGTATAGTATACATATACGCAATCAAACAAATGGTCAAAGAAATGTTTATTGCTAGATACTGTGGCAGAGCTGCTCATCTATCATTCATGCCAATAGAGCTCGGTGAATTGAAGTGAAATTAGGAGAAATAGCAAGGGAGGAAAGGGAGATGGAACAAATCTGACTTGGCTTTGATTGAATCCTGCACAGACAGTGGCCAGATACACCTGGGTTCCTCTGTTCATCTGAATCCAGATATTACTCCTGAATATAAAACATCAGAAGCTTGACAAGCGGCCTCCAGTGTTTCTCAAATAAGGTGGTGCTCCTTCAGATGCAGCTCAGATTTTCTCTTTTTACAAAGGTGCCGCCTTAGTGAGCTGTAGTGCTCTCCCACATGATTATATGCAGAGGAGAGAGATGAACAGCAGTACGTCTGAAAACATGCACAGCAACATGAAAAACATGAAAAAAACAACAACAACACATTTTTGGTTATGACAGCAGTCATGCAAAATGATTGTCTTTTCCACTTCTCCCAAAAGCATCAGAGAACTTGTTACAGTTCCTCTGTGGCAAAGTGGTCTCACTCAGGAAGAAAATGTTTCCATCAATAGCAGGAAAATGAATGTTAACAAATGCAAACACATATACATCCCACTGAGGCGTGCCCACTTACACTGCTTAGGTTGTTGCTCATTTAGAGCAGATACTTTACCTTCCAGCCCGCGGTTCTCCAGAGATATTCAAAGCTGCCTTCATTGATACACAAAGGTAGGTCAGAAATCAAAGAGATCCCGAAGTTAAGATGTTGTTTTCATTGTTGCTGCACTGTTGTTGACATCATTCTCATCCAAATGTCATTCTATTAAACAGAAAGCAAAATTAAACAATTTCTGTATGATTTCCCCATTTTCAATACAGCACCTGTGAAAAAAGACACAGTGGCAGCAGAACATTAACTTTAGTGTGTTTATTATATGTGTTTTAGTGCACACATTTGATAGAACAGATCATTAAGGAGAACCAAAGCATCAGACATTTCCAGACAGACCTTTAAAATCAATACCAGAGCAGCACTGCAACACACGTAATCACACTTTATCTTCATAGCAGTTTGTAGGAACTGAAAACTGACTGTTCTCTGTGGCAATGCACCATGTTCCCTTCTAAGAATAATATCACTAAAATGTGACGGTCTGAATAATAAGATTAAAAGCACACAACTGTGACAGATCATTGTTATTTAGCAACTGATTCATGTGTCTCGTGATGTATTTGTTGGGTTATTTATGAATTATTTTTACTTAATTAATTACTGCAAAGGGGGAACAAAACATGTGGCTGTGTTATGCGTCTGTAATTAAATAACTCTGGGCAAAGACAAAGGTACAATGGAAACTACTTGGATTTGAAATTTGCTGACAGATTCATGGACTGGTTTCATCTACAAATACTTCAGGAACCACTAAGATCCCTTCACTTTTTACACACTTTGCAGAATTCTCAATATACCTACTAAATGTACTTCCCCTCGTCAATTCACACTCAATAACCTGTGATAACCAAGTAAAAGCAAAATTTTAGATTTTTTTTGCAAATTTCTTAAAAATTAAAACCTAAGATTTCCTTTGGTGTGGTACTCCAGATTGTTGTCAGTCGCATCCTAATTGCTTTAATCCTCCCCGAGATATGTCTGGAACCTGACTGGAGTCCACCTCTGGCGAACTGAATGAACAAATGAACTGGATACAGATCCCACCATTCACTGAGTCATGACGTCCAACAAGCTATCTGTAGGCCTCAATAAAACCATGGTGAGGCATAGATCAGGCAAGGTTATTAAACTACTTACCAGGAGTACAGTGGCGTCAAATATAATGAAATCTAAGAAGTTTGAAACCACCATGACTCTTCCTGTGGTTGGCCATCTGGTAAAACTGAGCAAGAAAGGCCTTAGCCAGGGAGGTGATTAAGTACCCAAAGGTCTCTTTAAGAGATATTTAGAAGTCCTATGCAGAAATAGAAGAACCTTGCTGGAATGATGACTATCTTGGCAGCACTCCATCAATCAGTCCTTCATAGTAAAGAAACCAGACAGAAGCCACTCTAAGTCAAAGACACATGGCAGGATGCTTGATTAGTCAAAAACTGAACTTTTTGTGCAGAGCTCCAAGTATGCCTGGTGATCACAAGGCACCGCTCATCATCTGCTAAGAGCCACAACCATAACCACTATATGACCAAAGGATGTACCAAGTGACCAAAGGAGGGGGATACCATCAGAACTGAGGGAAAAAGGAAAGCAACCAGGACCATGAAGTAAATCTGCTCTAACATGTGCATGACCTGAGACCTGGGCAACAGTTCAGCAAGACAGTGAACCAGAGCAGCCAAAACCTATACTTAAAAGCCACAGAGCATCTGTGGAAAGACCTGAAGATGGCAGTTCACAGATGATTCCCATCCAGTCTGAAGAAGTTTGACAGGAACTGTCAGAAAGAATGTGATAAACTTCCCAAATCCAGGTGTGCAAAGCCTGAAGAGACTTACCCAAGATGACTTGAACCTGTAATGGCTGCCACAGAGGTTCCTGCAAAGTACTGAAAGAGGAGTCTGAATACTTTATTTCAGTTTTTGACTTTCTCACCTTGCCATAATGGCTTATTGAGTGTAGATTGATGGGGGGAAACAATTTTAGTCATCTCAAATAAAATTTACAACACAATAATGTGTACAAGAAGTTGAGTGGTCTGAATGCTTTTCGTCTGAAGTTATATTCTATGAAATTAAATGAAAATCAATGAGTCTGAAAGGTTTAAGAAATGATCTGTCATTGTCACATCACTGTGAAATATATACAGTACTAGTAAAATGCTTATGAGGGAAGCACCTGATCAGTGCCAAATTCTCCAGCATAACAACGACCAAACAGCCAGAGTCATAACTTCATATCTTCACTGACAAGAAGAACAAGGAGTCCTGTAACAGATGGCATGCCCCCAGCTTCCCCTCCCCTCAGTCCTGATGTCAGTATCAACGAGTCACTTTGGGATTACATGAAGAGACAGAAGCAAGTGAAACAACCTAAATCCACTGTGGCAATTTCTTCAAGATTGCTTGGAACAACCTATCTGCCAAGTAACCAAAAAACTGTAACCCTAACCCTCTTTGGCTACTTTACTTAACATGCAACATATGTGTGTATTTTTTCCTATATGATATATGTAAAGTATTTTATTACAATACAATAAATATAGCAACACATTTACCATAATCAGAGGAGAGATAAGCCTTTTAATAAGGCTGTCTGTAAGAGGTCTATCAGCTGCTGTAACAACAAATCACAATTTGTTATGTATTCTGTGATCTGCATCAGTTTTGTTCTTTTCTTCACAGCAAGGATCATTTTTTGTTAATTCCAGCTGTCATACCTCATTATATTGTAATATATACCTCATCCCTGATATATTTTTCTTTAACTGTACAGTATATATATCCAATTTCAAAACCTTCACATACCAAGAAAATTGTCCCCGTCTTTGCTGTGACATTCAGCACGGCCATTCGTCAAATCAATAACTTCATAATGATGCCCCGTGAGGATTTTGATGGAACTGGGACAGGATTAGACTTTTGAAGACCTCTGCTTCGGCTCCATCTCACCGATTCAGAAGCCACAGACAAAGACTGCAGCCATAATCCAGATGCAGGCACTGTAACTTTGCAGCCATTCCCACAGTTTTTCTCTGATAAAAATCTCAACCTATATACCTGCTGCAACCCTCCTGGTATTTTCACCCAGTTACATCAGCAACTCCATGTGTGAAACCTGAAAGAGAGGCTCCTGCCATTTGGTCATGCAAAATTAATGAATGTAAACTTTTTTAATGGGTTGAGCTGGGTGTTTGTTTCTCTGTGTGAACCGTATGCAGGCCTATGTGTGGTATACATGCTGTGAGGGAGGATGTGGATTATATCACTGCTACTTCTGTCTAATGAGCACAAACCTTAATCCACACCTACCAGCTACTAATTCCTGACTCACCTAGTACTTACTTACAAACCAGTGCTGAGTAAGAGTGTAATGGCAGCATGACAAAGGTTCATGAAGGATATTATCTCCTTCTATCCAAGTTGAACTGAAATGAAAACTGAGTTTGATAAGAAATCAGTATATAATGTATATATTCTTGGTGTTTTTGACTTATTTGGTTAGAATGGAACTACCTAAAATAAGAATATTGATTCTGGCAATACCAATTCCTATTTTATGGTTCTACAGGGAGCATTCATGTTTGGCACTGACTGATAATATCATTACTCCAACTTGACTAGTGCAACATTTGTGCAGGTGGCAACTGAAAATAGTTTGTAATATAGCTTAAATTCCAATATAAGCATTAAACCAGCTCAGGATAATATATCCTAGAGGCTGTGAGCTGTTTGTGTTGAGTATTGACAGTCATCTGCCACCACCACATCTGGATGAGTGACAGCTGAGGTTAGTTACAACAGTTGTCTTTGTATAATGTGAAATAAACAAACACAGGACTGGATGTGAAGAAACATAGACCGTATATAAAAGACGGAGCCTCAAGTTCTGAAAAGTGAAGCCAATGTGAAATGCTTTAAAGCTGCATTTTTTTCTCACAGCCAACAGGGGGCAACTCCTCTGATTACAAAAAGAAGTTGGACTGTATAGAAGTCTATGAGAAAATTATTTTACTTTTCCATTGATTTGGCACCTCAGTTAAAATTTCCCTAATAAGTTTATAGTCTCCATCACTAGTTTCAAGCTTTCTTCAATATAGCATGTTTATTTTGTAACTGATGGTCCAATTTAGAGGACAATAGATGATAAAGCAGAGTATGTTTTAGGGCAGGCTACTTTGTAATTGGCTAGTATGTGTAGTGTCTGTTAGTTTTCAGTCAGATCCACTCTTGGCTTGTTAAAAGAGCAAGATGGTGACGGCCAAATGGCAAACTCAAAGTGTCAGAACAGTAGTCCTCAAACCAATGGGTGACATCACGGTCGCTACGTCCACCTCTTATATACAGTCTGTGTGAAAGGGCTGCCAGAGATTCAGCAGGTGTTACAACCTTCCAAATGTAGCTTCAACTTTCAAGTAGAAACTATTTAACCAAGGTGGCTTGCATCTTACTGAAAAGCAAAAATTAACACCATGGGTAGGCTGATGAAATTTCAATTAGCTGAAAATGAAAAAATACAATGTAGACTTGTTGGAAAATCTGAATTTACAAGCTAAACAGTCTGATGTTCTCCAGTCAGGAACATTAACCCACCACAAACTATAGGCTTTGTTTAGACTGCAGGCAAACCAAATGTGTCTCTCTGATCAGACGTTTCAGACATAACTGTCCACATTGTTATTTACAGGTGATCAGATTGGATTAGTGTGTCCAGATGTCACCAACCTATCTGCGAGGGTTGCTGTGGTAATGACATATAGTAGGCTAATCAGTAGCTACGCTGGAGGGCTGGTCGGTTCTTTCTAGCTTTGCCTGTACAGAAGCCTCCTTTCAAAGTGCCAGCAGATAATTTTTTATGTCCATGGACCATTGTTCTTTATATTGTCCTCCATATTGTCCTCCATAGCATTCTGCAAGTAGCAGCACTGACACTGTTCAGCACTTCTGTCACTCTTGACTTGAAGTCTTCATTGAGCATCTTGTGAATGAAGCAAGACACTTTGTAATCCAATTTGAGCAGCTGAAGCATCCAAGCTGAGACACATCTGTAGAAATCCAATTGGAATCACAATTCAAACCACCTCCAAATGTGGTTTGGAAATGATCTGCAAAAAAAAATGCATTTCTTGTGTTATTTTGTTGTCCAGACTTTGTAAGGAATCAATCTGGATGTGCCAAACAATGGATTTGGACTGGCAGTTTGAACAAGTTCTAAGACATTGCTTCCAAGAAATTCACCAAAAACACTTGATCCCCTCATGAGGAAACAACAAAATATACCCAAAAGCTGCTGCAGTACTGTGGTTTATACTTCTTCACAGAAAAAGTAAGAAGAATTCAAATTTCAGCTCAACTTTAAGGTGTAAATAAACCTTTTCATGCACATGCTCTATATCCAGAAATCACAGAGCACACTCAAACAAAGAGATACACAACATGCACACGTAGACATCCTCACCTTTGCTGGCAAACTTTCCTTTAGCCGCAGACATATACAGGGGAGCTGTCAGCCCATGTGAGAACCCTACACAAGTTATCATATTGATCAGCTAAAAGGACATCTTCTTTGAAAAGCGCTGCTCCCAGACACACCATTTTATTTGTCCTTATAATTTTGGCTTACCACAGCTGACAAGTGTGATGTCCTTTTACACACCGACTGAGGGGGGAGAAAGTGCTGACATGGACACTTGTCCCATGAATTTCGTGCCTGCGACGGGAATCTGCTGACGCCGCCAACTGTCTCAGGAAGAAATCTCAACAAAGAAGTGAAATTAAATGCCGACAACTTCTTCTGTGCTTCCTGGAGTTACACCCCGGCTTTAATATTTCATCCCTGCTTCCATATCTCTCCTATCTTTTTCTTGCTGTCTGACCATATGAGAACCAGATTCAAGGAATCGAGGAAAACAAAATGTACTTTCATGTATTCTGACCACTACTTCCTTCTCGTTTTTGGAATGTAAAGAGCCCTTTGCTTATCCTCAGATAATGCATTGTAAATTGGATTATTTAAATCTCCATTCATACTGAAATATTTTGAGAGAAAAATGAACTTGTCAGACGTTCTGGATGACTCAATCAACATAAGCTAATTGCGAGACTCTGCAATGTTTACAAATTACATTGAAACGTTTCTTTTCTTCTTTTGCATTTATCAAGGAAATTAGCTGAAAACTGGGGCAGTACAACTATATTCTAGGCAAGACATGAATCACTTCTCTAAAGTTTAGGAAATAAGTCTGTTTTAGCTCGTATATTATTATTCCTTCTTTTACCTGACTAAAACATTGATTTTGTCTTTCTGCCATTATATATTAGGAATATTTGATACTAAATTGTAATGTAAGAACCTAAGGGATAAGCACACGACTATACTAAAACAACTTCAACAAAATCTAGCAACTTTTGGATGAAGAATTATGTTAATTGTGATATTTGTGTATCTGTAATGACCTGAGACAATACTAGAAACCAGAAAAAAGACTACTACCCAGAAATGGGTGAAGTAAAACAACCAAGTCATATGAGAGAACTGGCTACACAAGAAATATGGGTCACTATGTTGCCTGGAGCCTTGGATTTGATTCATAAGGTTTGACCTGAAGGAATAATTCACCCCGATATGAAATTCACAAATATTGGGGCTGTCATCATGAGCAGACATGGACGTTTCCAGACAGTTTTCTGAGACAGAGAAAAAAAATGATAAAATTAATCTTATATTCTGATTTATGAAACCTAATGAAGGATGTTTTTTTTTCTTTTCCAAATCCCCATGTGCAGGATTTCAGAAGACCTCAGCCCTGTGTTTGTTGTGGTTTCCCCCCTCAGGATGCTGCATGCTTTTCATTTATTTCTCGTGATTGCATGACATCCTTGGTGGAGAGATGTGACCTTGGAGAGACTGTGGTATCTTGTAGCACTGTGGGCGCATCACAGATATCCTCTTTATGCACCGTATCCCCTCATATGATGGTACAATGTTAGAAATTCATGGTTTTAAAAGGAAACATACAATGCTATCCTCACAGTGCTCGCCTTTGTGTTTACTGACAGCTTACAAGGCTGTAATAAAATAGAACTGAAGGGAAGAACTAATCTCAAATCTTACCAAGACAAAGCCCTCAGAGGCTGGTTGAGAACCTGGTAAAGAGACAGTAAATCAGTCTGTCAGTCTGCTCAGTATCCTGAATATACATATCAGTTTCTATCATCTATCTATAGACATATACTGTGTCTGCTTTAACGTTATTTATGGCCTCTGTGCATGCTCTTATAGCACAGAATATTTGTGCTGTTAAGTTACAGTAAGAATGTGTCTCCCTGAGGAGACATGATACCCAGAGGATGAATCTTCATGAGTTTGGTGATCCTTTGACTTGTCTTGGTTCCATCAGCATGTCAAAGATGCATTTATCCAATTAAATATCCCAACATCAAAAATACTCGGCAGATTGGCGCAAAATCCTTTGCAGACATTCATGGTTCACCACCATGATGCTGAGATTTGTGATTCAGCAACTATTCATCTCCATTTGTTGTACTCTGTATGCAGTTCTAATCAGAAAACATTAACATGTTATCTGAACTGGTTTATATGGTAAACATGATAGCTGTGAAACATCTGCATGTTAGCATTGTCATTACAACAATGCCTGCATTGTCATGCTAGTTCAAAGTAAAGTTGTGCTTAAGGCTGTGATCAGACTGACAGTAGCCCTGCATGACAAAGCACAGGCCTCTCATTCATGTGAATAGAGCAGGTCTATTAATGTGGGCGCGTGCCAATGCAGGGAAGACCAGCAATCCCGGATTCTGCAAACTAGTGGAGATGGGCTTAATTTACTCTGCAAGATCATCTTTCAAGGTGTTGCTTTGCCCATGATCAAATACATGCAAGAGCGCAGTACTCACTGCTGATTAGCATCTGATAAGCCTTTAAATGCATCAACCTGTGTCATATTTTATACCTCAATAAACCCCTGTTAGAGCAGCTGTCTGTACTGTTTTAATGCATTGCTGTTTTTTAGTCTGAATTCCCACTAAGTGCAGCCTCACAGTGATTTTCTATTCTTGCTGTTACACTGATGTCTCATGCATATGTGTCACAATGACATATAACTATTTGTGACACCTATCATGCTAATGTGACATGCCCTTGTCACTGCATCTGTAAAGGTGCACAGGCTGAATACTACCAAATGCACGTGAGACCACAAATGATTGAGAATACATAGTTTGGAACCTGTGGAACCATAATGTATTAAGATAAATGAATCAAAATACAGCAGTGGAAATATATGTTATGACCCTCATTGAGGAAAAAAGAAGGAGAAGAAGGAAAATGGGAAGCTGAAGGAAATGTCTTATCAGTGGTGTAAGTGTTTGCGACTGAGACCTCAAAGATGGAATAATGGTTTCAAGAGATTTAACAAATGACTTTAAAAGTCTGTTGAGAAAAGCCAAGATCTAGAAACTGCCAAGCAACAACAGAAAGCAGGTCAGCATTTTCAAGTATGTCCCCAAAGTGGAGTTCATCAGCTGCAATCCTGCTTTTTAGCTGCCAAAAGCATTCCAGTCAAAATTTTAACTTTGTGCCATTAGTCAAGAGAGACGTTGGATGCTCTCAGGAAAGTTGGCCCTTTATGCACTTGAATCTCTGAAAGACAGTGACGTGAAGAGAACCAGTCAGGAGAAGCAAGGTGAAAAGCATAAAGAGGAAAACACCAAATGTCTCCCATTGATTGGAGCGTGATTGTTAGCTATGCATGTTGGCGTCTTGTTTGTCTCGCTCCTGCACTCTCAACTCTCCCTGTATTAGTTAAGATGCTTTTAAGGGGGGCTGACAGCAAAATGGATTAAATGGGGTTTGCTGACGGAATACATATCAAATCTGAGGGCATGCAATTGTGGGCTGCGGCATTTGCAAGGCTTACGACTTCTGCTGAGGCTGTGGATCCATCATGCCTTGCCTGCTCTCCTCTTCCCCTTTTGCTATTCAGACGTGGAGGAAGAGAGAAGGAAAAGAGCGAGAGGGAAAAGGAAAGAGCTCTTGATCACCTGCTTTGTCTGAAGTGAGTCACCTTGCAAATATATGAATAGCAAATGCAGGAAAAGTAATCTGGTGGCGCACTGGTACATCCTCCTATTTGCATACCTGCCAGCCCCTGTAGTTAGCTCCTGCATTTCAGGACCTGGCACCTCAAATACGCAAAGGTATGCATATATTTTCTTCCCTTTTTTTCCCAACAACTGTGTCTCTTTCTTTTTCTATCTAGCCTTCCTTTGTCTCCTTTTCAGTCCTGTCCATTTCTTCCCCTCCTCTATTTGCTTTCCTTCCCCTCCACCCCTCCCTCACCTCACTCATCCCCTTTTTCCCTCTGTCTCCCTCAGACATCAGGGTGTATTTCCCCCCCGGCAGGATGCATGACAGGGGAGCAGGTGGAACGGAGAGCAAATGACAAATCTCTCTCTATCCCTCCCTGCATCTCTCTCTCTCACTGTCCTGCTAGAGGCCCTCCTCAGCCTTCCTTCCTCCCTCCTTCCAGCACCTTCCCATCCTATCTGACCACATTGATATTCAAATCTGCCAAGCTGCATTCCACCTTCTCTCGCCGTGAAGGTCTCGCCACATCCACCAAGCAACAATGAAGTTGGGTTAATGCTCCCACCCCAATTCTCAACCCACAGTTGGACATATAAAAATGACATCTAGGTTGCTAACTTAAGATCTATGATTAAATAAGCTTAAGGTGGTTAATAAAAGCTTGTGAAATTAGAAGGTGGTCCACCCTGAGGATGAATTAGCTCCTATATCCCTCCATATGTCCCACACTTGTGTGTACATTATGTATCTGTCTATGTCAGTCGTCACGTAGCTGCTTCTGCAGACACAATCCCCACAGAGAGACGGCCGAGGAAAGTGAGAAAATACTGTTTGTCTGTCTGTTGTTGTTGACATGGTCCCACATGACATGCGAGTGGAGCCAATGTCTCACATCTGGCCATGAGCTATCATTATCTTTGCCTTCTTCTCTCTGATGAATCTGCCCCAGCTCCTTGCTGAGGAGCTGGGCTTTATTTAATGGGCTCTTTCAGCCGTGGTTTGCTAGGCAGAAGCCTCTTACAAACCCATTTAAAGAAGGGTCTATGGATTTCATGGCTCCCCGGGCGCTCTCTCCTTCTTTCAATAAGGTGAAGTCCAAGGCTTTATCCATCCGTCAATGGGCCAGGGGAACAGTGGATGCAGCAGTTTTTAATCCCAGAGATGCCACTGTCCACTGTATGCTTGGCTGTTCTCTGATAGGAGGGCCTCGTCGCGCAGCTCTCACCTGGGGACTTTTAAGTTCCTGTGGCAGAGCAGATTTATTGTTGCATAGATGGGGATAAAGACTGGGCACCTTGGACTCTGCCTACAGACAGAAACATAGATAAAAGGATGGAGGAAGAGACAGGGAAAGAGGAAGGGAACCATATTCAGGTGAAGTCGTATACATACTGTAGGTTCAGTTCACACGGGCTGCACAGCTATCAGTTTATTTGACTTTTTACATTTGCATCATCTGTTGGGAAGCATTGATTTCGTTCCAATCATCATAGATTAAAACTGACAAGAAGAACTGCATAATAATAGTGATAGAAGCAATAAAACAAATTTGTTTAACATATTTCATACACAAGATGCAAGAGATCAATGCTCAAATTCTAACATGCTGACAGTGACAATGCTAATATACTGAGGTTTTGCAGGTATAATGTTTACATGTTCACTATATTAAATTAGTGTATTATATTGCTTACATTTACTAGTTAGCACTAAACACAAGGTAACCTAAGGCGGATGTCAGTGTTGTTAGTTGTGAGAATATTTGTCAAGAATAATAGAGAATAAAATTAAATGTGACCTATTGATGGAACTTGATGTAAACTCACAAGATCATCAAAATTATTCAGATTTATTTTTAGGGTTGGGATGAATGACTGTGCCAAATATCATACCAATCCATCTAATAGTGGTTGAGATACTCCAATTTTGGTACCCATACTCTGCATGGTTAAAAATGTGTTTAAAACACTGAAACCAAACAAAAGATAACAGACAACCTATTTTTGTACATGTTTGTATTAAAAACTCCAAAATTATGATCAGTAAGCATCAAGTCTTCCTTCCGTCATTCTACAACAGTAATACCTGCTTATCTGGTGCTTGGTATTGGTAGGAAATGAAATTCTTTGTAACATACAAGTGGTCATTATTCTACCATCTATTTCTGTTTACAGCTACAAACATTAAAAATATATATATATATTGTAACATAAGAGTATAATTTGTTCCTATCAGTTCACTTGTCCTTTCTTCCCATTAGTCACTGGCATACAAATGAAAGGCTTAGCAGATGAGGGCCGATCAATGTATGATTCAGTTAGTTAGAAGCAAATGAAATGTAGTCAATTTTTGCCCCGTTGATAAATCAGGAGTAAGAAACATCCACACCTCTTGCGGAAATAAAAGTATTTTCTATTCTCAGTCTCTTGATTGTGCCCCAGGGAATTGCAGGGCAGTGGTTAATGGCATTATCAGAGGCAATCACTTCACTGAGGTCAGAGAATGAGGACTTGAAAGCAATAAAATCCCCCACAATGAGAAATTATCCGTCATCACACACACACAGACACACACATGCAAGCACCCGTAACTGTATCTCTATGAGCAAAAAAAAAATGTATGGCCACCCATTCAGCTCTGTATTAGGCAAAAGTCTTTTATTTTGTACACCATCATGTGGAAAACTGAATATAGCAGATACATGGAGATACACATAAGACAAGTAAATGCTAGGAATTTTTAGCAACTTTTTGATGGTTTTACATGAGATTTTGCACAGGCAGTCATGGTTTCCAGAGGATGAATCATATTAATTTTTGTATTCCTTCGCCCAGCAGGTAAAACTTTGTTCTTATTCTGTAAAATATTCACAAACTTTTCTACAAACATTTGAAGAAGACGAATCCTTTGAATTATTTCAAGGATGTCCTGAGTTTTCCTATGTCAAGGCTGACATGCTTCATGGTTCCCAGATGATACACCGATCAGCCACAACATTATGACCACTGACCGGTGAAGTGAATAACATCATGATCATATTGGTACTATGTGGTGTTCTGCTGGAAAACCTTGGATTTTGGCATCTGTGTTGATGAGACTTAGACACCCAAATAAACATTGTCCCAGAACAAGCACACTCCCTCATGCAAATGGCAATCCCAAATGTCACTGGCCTACCCCTGCAGGAAAATGCACCCCACCACATGGCAAAAACATCACACAATCAGGAACATCTTGAGGAACATGACAATGGCCCGAGATGTTGATTTGACCTCCAGACTTCCTGATCAAGC
>OMNN01032319.1:0-11218 GCA_900302755.1 Chromis chromis | reverse complement strand
CTGTCGCCGGGGTCGCAGCCATGCAGGAGGAGGTCGGGATACGGCGAGAAGGGCCCGAGCCTGACCAAGACGAGCCACCCAAGAAGAGGGTGAAAATACCCGAGGGAGAGTCAGGGAAGCTGGAGGAGAGACTGTACTCAGTGCTGTGCTGCACCGTGTGCCTAGACTTGCCCAAGGCGTCTGTTTACCAGGTAAACGTGGTGTCAATCACAAACCCTTCCCCCCATAACCCTAAACTTACCGTCAAACATCAGCAAACCAGCTGAACCTCATAACAGGAGCTCACCATTAATCCCAGCCCCCAAACCCCACTGTCAACCTGTTGAATGTGTTGGCCAGCTCCATTTATTTTTAGTGCTACTAGATCCAACACAGGCCCTACTGAGTGTACCTATACTGCAGACTTAGCCATGAGGCCGAGAGACCAGACACAACCAGGCCGGGTGGCCAGCTGTGTTGGCTCGAATTTATGACATTTTACTGTGAATTATCCTCACATAGTCCTCAGCAAAAACCACATCCCCAAACCCCACACAGGAACGCAACCAAAACCTAAAGTTTAATTATAGCTTTTGCCCTTCCCTTCAACCCACCAAACATCGTCCTTAATGACCTCAAACTGCTCTCCTCAAAGTCAAGTGAGCACATTTATAATCAATCATTGTCAGTTGTCAACATGCACATGTCTAGCAGTGCACACTTTCAACATTTATGTTAAACATTTATTAACAGTGTAAACACAAGTCTGCATTCTTTCCATACATAATATTCTGCACATAAGTAGATATATCCCAACGCACAGAACACTAAATTTATTCATGTAGAAAATGCAAAATGTCTTCTATGAAAGTGCTTTATAAGTTGCAATCTTGCTGTCATATTTGACACACTAACAATGTGATTGGCTGTTGCTCTGTTGTTGTTGTTGGACAACTTTAGCCAATCCATTGTGATAACTAAAATTAAAATAGACTCTAAATAAATATGCCTTCCCTTTACCCAAACACATGATATTTCCCCCAAAGTTACATTTTTTGATATGAATATAGGCTCTAGTCCTAAAACCATCCATGTTTTGTCATAAACATTTCCCCAAGTATCTGTTTTCAAGCAGTCCTAATCAATAGTCTGTAAGTTAACCCTTATTATGCTCACATTTTTGTGTGTGAAATGATTTGACAAAAGAATATTTAACTATTTATCCAACTCTCCAATATGGCATATTTTTGCCATGCTCCCTGTCTCTTCCTGTTTAGCATCCTCAGTAATTATATTTTCCCACTTCCCTCAAACGCTCTGTTTGATTGACCTTTTTCTACCACAGTGTACCAATGGACACCTGATGTGCGCCGGCTGTTTTATCCACCTCCTGGCTGACTCTCGTCTCAAGGAGGAGCAGGCCACATGTCCCAACTGCAGGTAAACAAGTTAACCGTAGACATAAGCACTTCTTACAGTACAAACTACAGGAAGGCAACAAATTAAAGGAAAAACCTACACAAAGGGTCTTAGCAAGGTGTTGGGCCTCCAGAACAGCTTTAACGTACCTTGACATTGATTGTCAAAGTGTCTGGAACTCTACTGGAGGGATGGATCCCCATTCCACCTAAAGATATTCCATCCATCCATCCATCCATCCATCCATCCATTGTCTTCCGCTGGGTCGCGGAGGCAGCAGTCTAAGCAGGGAGGCCCAGACTTCCCTCGCCCCAGACACCTCCAGCTCTTCCGGTGGGACCCCGAGGCGTTCCCAGGCCAGCCGAGAGACATAGTCCCTCCAGCATGTCCTAGGTTTACCCCGAGGCCTCCCGGTGGGACATGCCTGGAACACCTCCCCAGGGAGGCGTCCCAAAGGCATCCAGAAAAGATATTCCCTCATTTGGTATTTTGATAATGATAATGTAGAGCAGGGGTGTCAAATCCTGGTCCTCGAGGGTCACTATCCTGCATGTTGTAGATGCTTCCCTCTTCTAACACACCTGGTTCAAATGATCAGCTCATCATCAAGCTCTGCAGAAGCCTGATAACGATCCTGATCATTTGAATCAGGTGTGTTGGAAGAGGGAAACATCTAAAACATGCTGGATTGTGGCCCTCTAGGACCAGGATTTGACACCCTGATATAGAGTATGCATAGGTGTTAAGCTTGGTTGAGTTTAGGGCTGAACGATATGTGAAAGGTGACTAATTGCGATTTTTCTGACAGATATTGCAATTGGATTTGCGATGCAATTAATTCTAATCAAGCCTCATTTCAATATTCACTGTGTAGTAAATTTAAAAATGTAATAGAACATTATCACATGAGACACCTGCGAAAGTGTGACACAAGAGTGTAAAACCTGTGTCAGACACACTGCATAATATACATCGCTTAATGCATTGTGTTTCGGACTTTGATTTCCGTTTAAAATTGATTAATTGTTCAGCCCTAGTTGAGATCAGGTAACTATAATTTGCATAATTTTTATACTCATCAAACCATTCAGTGACCCCTCGTGCCCTGTGGATGGGGTCATTGTCATTTTGAAAGCGACCACTCCCATCAGGATAAAATAGTTTACATAGGATAAAGGTGATCACGCAGAACAACTTTGCATTGATTTGCAGTGATCCATCCCTCTAAGGCCACAAATGGGCCCAAACTACGCCAGCAAAATGTCCCACACAGCATTAAAGAGCCACCAGATCCCCTCAGTCTACGGGTCAAGGGTTCTGTTTTTTCCTCTAATTTGTCATCCATCTATAGCTACAGAGTCACTTTAGTTAATGACCGTAGCGATGGAGTGGATCTGACCATCACTGTGTATGGATATTGTTACATCCACATGACGTTTTGGTTATACACAGTTAAATACCACTGAAACTTAAGTTGAGACAATTACTTTAGCAGCTAAATAACTTAGATGTAGGTAAACGTTTTGTCAGATTGAATACCTTGCTTGTTCTTTGTGTGGATAAAGTTATCAGGATCAAAAGTTATCCTAATATACAATCATTTGCATTTTTAATTATTCTCATCTTAGTGTTTTATCTAATAGACTTATTACAATCAAGATCATTTTCTCTTAAAATGACTTACACATTCATAACTACTTTATGGGCACAGGCAAAAACACCTTGATTAGTTTTGCTTTATCTTATCTTTATCTTACAGCAAGTAACAAAAGCACAACTTTCCTATTAACCAAACAGCAACTCACGATTGTGCAGTGGTCGCAAACTCGTATGAATATACTGTGCATACCACAAATATTCAATATACCCCTACACTGAGGGAGGATTTGTGGTTTTCTGTGTTTGTGTAGGTGTGAGATCAGCAAGAACCTGTGCTGCAGGAACCTTGCAGTGGAGAAGGCTGTCAGTGAGCTGCCGACAGAATGTACCTTCTGTCTAAAACAGTTCCCCCGCTCCAGCTTAGAGAGACACCAGAAAGAGGAGTGCCAAGACAGGTATACATCACACATGCGCATAAATACACTCGCATACACAAGAACACCGGCCGCGCTTGTAGTCGACGCCTTATTGAAAGTGAGAAAAGAAATGAGTTCCAGTCCAATGTTCCAAAGCTATCAAATTAAACAGCTACAAACTGCGACAGGGCGAATCCAGCCGCTTTCAGAGACTAAACGAAGGCAGCAGAAGCAGCATGTGTCAGTAGCGCTGTTGTGTACTTGTGTATGTGCGCTTGTGGTTACCCAGCACAGTGTCACACGGGTTTAATGTGGGGAAGATGGAGGAGCATGTGAGCTGCTACTTCTGAGGAGAAAAAACTGCTAATGTGATTACCGACTGCGCGCTTGTGATGCTCAGGCCGTGCATGAAATCCCATGAGGTTGTTGCTATAGCAACAGGTGACCCTGCTTAGGACAGCGGTGCCGGTGCTAGTGTTGCTATGACAACAGCCATGGCAGTCACCAGGTGTTTGCGGTCGGGTCAGACAGAAAATGATGCTGGTCTCCTGAGGGGAGGTGGGGAAGCTGCTATTCTCAGGAATGCCATCATGGGTTTTTCACATGCTGCTCATTTGAATATGAACTCAGTGGTTGATGTGCTGCAATTATAACCAGTGATTACAGGTGTCTTTGTTGTGAACCCCGTTTGAATGCGTGTGAAAGACAAAACTTTTCAATTTGAACGGTGAATTATGTAAGCGTGGCTCTAATTAGCTGTGCTTCATTACAGAAGCTAACTAGTACCTTTCATATTTATAGTACCTCACTTTACTGCAAGGAAGTAATAAGTAGTCATTGAAGAGCACCTCTACCCGCGACGTACTCGAGATGAATCTACGTCTTTCTGTCCTTATGGTTGGCTCTCAGCGAGCACTTAACATTAGCGTGAATTTGCCACAGTTCACAACCTAGGTTAATTAGTACCTTTGATATGATCACCTTCCACTCACTAAACGTCTTCATCATAAAGTGCCTCCGTGAAGCATCCAATTCATATGAAGCCACGTCTTTCCTTCCTTTGTCTTCAACTCTCTTGTGTTGCCAGGGTGACACAGTGTAAGTACAAGAGGATCGGCTGCCCCTGGCAAGGTCCGTTTCATGAGCTGCCAGCACATGAAAGTGAGTGTTCTCATCCAACGAAGACCGGTACAGAGCTGATGGGAATTCTGGGAGAGATGGACCAGAACCACCGCAGAGACATGCAGCTCTACAACAGCATCTTTAGCCTGCTCTGCTACGAGAAGATTGGGTTTACAGGTGCATATACACACAGAAAAAGACATATTAGAGAAAAATTTAGTGTTTGGTGATGGACTTGAGGAGAAATTATCTTAAAGTAGTACCTCCCTTATATTAGAAATCCTACTTTAACTACTCTTTATCTCCTGATTGTGGCCTTTCTCCGTCTTTCTAACTTGTTCTCCACTTGTGTGTCCATCCAGAGGTTCAGTTCAGGCCGTACCGCACCGATGACTTCATCACTCGCCTGTACTATGAAACACCGCGCTTCACTGTTCTCAACCAGACGTGGGTGCTGAAGGCCCGCGTCAACGACTCCGAGCGCAACCCCAACCTCTCCTGCAAGCGCACCCTCTCCTTCCAGCTCATCCTCAAGAGCAAGGTACACTCACTGCTCTCTCTGTCCATGTTTATTTTTAAGTTTCTCTGTAGCTGCATGATTTCAGGGCTCCTGATGCATCGGTCTTCATCAGGTCTGGTTCGAATGGGAAAATGTTTCATTAGCACCCAAGGATTATTTTAATTATTAATTCATAGAGTAAATATTTATGGATAATTGTATGTCAGTGGCAATTTGAAATCACCTCTTTTCACTAATCATCAGATCAAAGTCCAAACATTTTCAGTGGGCTAATAGATAAAAACCCATAATATTTACAGGTGAGAAGCTGAAACCAGAGAATATTTCTTCTTCTCTTGTGATCGTCTAATTGGACAAATCATTTCCGCTTGGTGTCTGATGAGTAACAAGAAACTAGAGAAGTGAGGTGATTTGAGAATCCAGGGAATTCATGTGTAGAAAGATGAAGAAGAAGTTAGACTTATGAAAAGAATATGTCTCCATGTGCAATAAAATAACAACAACAGAGGTTTGCCTCAAAAAAACAGGCCAGAAGACAGAACAGCCAAGCTATTGTTGGTCCAGTTTCACAATAGGAAATCTGAATAATAATAACTAGTTTTGACACTAAACAAGTCAAAAATTGTGGTGTGAGGAGAACTGGTGGAGGGTAGGGTGGGTTTATTTGATAACGTTAGCAAACTTTGTGTGACATCACAAAGGAAAGTTTGCAATCACATACCAGGATATTACAAAACCAGATTCATCTGTTTATTATTGGAGTATCGATACTTGCATATAACAGAAACTAATGTGCAAAGACGAGCTGGAATTAGTCGCTTCTTTTCTACACTACATTTCAAGGTGCCACATGAGAGAGAGAACAAGAGCTGACTAATTTAGAAGTTTGCAAACACAAAAGAAAACTTACAGTGCACAGTTCGCATTTTCGTCAAGCTAAATCTCAGACCGATCTGTGATCATTGCTCCCGCCGGCACCTTTACTTGAAGCTGCTGTGTTCCTGCTACAGCAGGAACTGTACCGGCAATCAGTCTCACGAGGTTCTGGTTTAGACATCCCATCTGGAACTCCATCGCATCTCCTAGAACATAATCTTTATGTCTAAACACAGAAGACTTCAGTGTCAAGTCCTGTCACTGAACCTGCACAAAACTGTCCCGGTGTTGCGCCCCTCTGTTCCCCCCACTGGCCTTGCAGTGGCAGTGGAAGAGTTTCTGGATGGTCTGTGGGCTTAATTGTCTTATTTGTTCACAATTGTTTTGTTTACATCTTCTTAGATGTGGATTAAGGACATGCCCAGGGAGGCTTGTATTGTCATCACATTCTTGCTGCTGAAACTTTGGTGGCGGTCTTTATGTTGCTGCCCATGAGCTGGGTAGTGGGGAGCTTTTTGACTCTTTTGTGGAGACTGAAGGCCACACATCACCCAGAAGCCCTGCCACTGCAAGGCCAGTGGGGCACAGAGGGGAGTAACACCGGACATAAAAGCTTGCTCTGTAAGTTAGAAAAGGTATGGACTCAATGTCCTGACAGGCTGGAGAAAGGAAATAGTTCATTGTGATAAGAGAAGTAATTAGCAAACAGCCACTTAGACTCACTACCACCTACTGTTGCATAGTGCGCTGAGACAGAACCCAACCTCGAATGTGATGTAATATGTCGTGTTATGTGACATTGTTTGAGCACTGCTCAAAATGCATACTTTTTAATCTGAATTTCTGTCTTTATGTCTCATAAAATTAATAAAGTTCATGCATTAACTTTTAAAACAATCCTGTCCAAGAAGTTATTAACTGTAAATTTAGTAGTAATAATTAAAAAAAACCTCAACCAGCAATTTGCTCTGGAGACGTTGTTGCCATTATATAGTTTGTCCACCAGAGAGCACTGACAAGTTAGACTTTAAGCTGAAATTTGATCATAAATTGGTCCCAGTGATCAAATAACCAAACTGATGGATTGACATCAAAAGATTTTGTTTGCTTTACGTTTATGGTGAAAAATCCAGTGTGGGTCTGGATCTATATTCACGTGGATGTGTTGCCATTTGCGCAGGTGAACTCCGCCCTGGAGTGCTCCTTCCTGCTGCTGAAGGGGCCGTACGACGACGTGCGGATCAAGCCCGTCATCCACCACCACTCCTTCAGCAACGACACCAACGAGACCGAATACGTCCCTCTGCCCATCTCCGACTCGGTGGAGTGCAACAAACTGCTGGCCGCCAAAAACATCAACCTGCGCTTGTTCATCTTCCAAGTCCAAAAATAAAGAGCGAGAGAAGAGATGAAGGAGGAGGAGGAGGAGGAGGAGGAGGATGAAAAGGACGAGCAAGAAGGAGGAGAAGAAGCAGCAGAGTGATGGAAGCGAGAGAGGATGTGATGATTAAAGAGAGACACCACTGAACCATTGATACCTCTTAACACCTACACACATACACTCACATGCTCAAGCACACAGGCACACACACACACACACACACCTTTACGCAGGGTACTCACGTTTACACACACACACACACACACACACACACACACACACACACACACACACACACACACACACACACACACACACACACACACACACACACACGCACACACACACCACTAATTACACTTACCTCCTTTTACAAGATAGTGAGACCCCTTGCTCGGGAAAGCTGTGAGTTGCAATGGAGATGGGTGGGCATTGATATGGGATGGAGGGGTGGGGCGTTGGCGGCGGAGGAGGAGGGGGTTCCGAGACGGTTGGTGTGTACCTGTGGTTTGTGACCGACCTTTTCACCCGTGACACCCACAGCCAAAGGTAGCACACTCACCAACCAAAGCAGGGTTTGCTGGATGTCGCGTGCATGTGTGTGTGTGTGTGTGTGTGTGTGGGAGACAAACAGAGTTCAGCGACGGACGCCGGAGTGCAGCCCGAACTCTGCTTGCATGTTCAAATGTCCCAAAGACGTGATAATGTGAAAACAGAGCGATTGACTCTACTGAGCTGTTCTTTGGACACGTGAATGGAGGTGGAGGGCACGCACGTGTGTGTGTTAGTGTGTGTGAATGTGTGTGTGTTTTCCCTTCTCTCTCTACACACTTAACGCCCAAGTTTTCGTCAACAGTTTTCCTTCTGTTTTTGGCAAAGAACGGCCACTTTGCGTGTCGGACTTTACCATAACAGATGCAAGTACCCCCTTCTACCTTTCATCAAGAGGAGAGACGGCCTGGCTGCATGCATATTTTAGTTCTTCGGATTATTCCTCCAGCTGTGGTTATATTTAACCTCCAACACTAATACCATTTTTATTTCTCTTAACCCTGAATATTTAAGTACCTGTGAACTTTTTTTTTTCTTTTTAGTTGGGTTTTTAGCGTGTGAATGGCTGCCTGTTTGTTGATGTGTGTGTGTGAACAGATCATAACTCTGAGTTCCTTGTAAACATGTCCCCACGTGAACAACTGTACAATCCTCGAGGACATAATAGCAAGGCTGGATTACCACCCAAAAAACCCCAGTTTCACCGTGTCGGTTGCTTTTTGGTAATTTAATTACCCTCTAATTTGTTGGGAATTTGCATTGGTAAAGTGAAATATCACCTGAATCACATGTTATATAATGTTTTTAGTTTTAACACCTTTAATTATTGTATCTTATTTTATAATCACATTGTGCTTTTTTTTTTTTTAATTGTTCATTTAAATGTTTTTTTTTTTTTTAATTGCCTGATTTCAAAAGAATCAAAAACAAATTAAACACTCCTCAAAATATTCGTAAAAATCAAGTTGTGCTTTGGCAAATTACCACAAACTGATTGACCCACAGAAAATCTGGGGACACGTCGTATTGCAGTAGAAGAGTACTGCTTGGATTCGGTACACAGTGTGGGCAGAGATGGAAAAACACGGAGGCAAGCATCACTTCTTCTTGTTGCCTCCAGCCACCAATTTTTTTGCTCTTGGCCCCACGAGGACGAGTCGACAGCAGCCCAAACTGTGTGAGAGTCTCGGGGCGATCAGGACTCGAAAATCAGCAGCTCTCTTGAGAAGACTGTTTTTGGAAATCAGACATTAGGTGGTGATGGATGGTTTGTGTGTGTGTGTGTGTGTGTGTGGCAGGGGTGGCAATGGGGAGGGGTTTACCTTACCATGGTGACATATTAGTGTTAGACTTACTTGAACGAAAACGAGAAGATGTTACTTAAGTAGATCCTACTGTAAAGCAGATAGATCTCTCTCCTCCTGACCTCTACTTCCTGTATTTCTGTGTTTTAATGCTTTGTCTCTATGCCAGTGGACTCACTCATCTCACTATTGGCTGTACATGTGCCTTTTATTAAAGATCATGGAACCTGCTCTGCTGCCTGTGCGTGTCTGAATGTTAGAAAGGGAACAAAAATAGGCCTGGCCCCGTGAAAGCGTCGGTCTGTATAAATTATGCATTCAGCGCCGCGGTTATGAAATCTAAATTTAATTTTAAGGCCTAGCGTGGATGATGGATATGTTTCATTGAATTTGATGGGAGGGGGAATATGAATCACTTTCAGTACAAAATGAATTACCCGGGATCGGAACAATAACACATTGGCACTTATTGCTTGCATAGAAGTGGGAATATCACAGCAGTGTAAAATGTCGGCTGCCTGAAGACTTTGAAAGGGAAGGTTTCATGTAATGTGATGGGCCCCGTGTGTCTGTAACTGCTAATGCAGTTTTGGCCTGCGTTTAGTTGGATTGTGATCTGTTTATTTGAGAGGGTATTTTTGACGTGGCAGAAGAAGAAGAAGAAGCACAGGTGTGAATAACATCAACTGAATTCCATTTAGCTGCTTCACATTCAGGGTGCTGGCATCGTGTCTCACTTGTACTGAGCCGTCACTAATGTTATTAGCTGCACCTCTGCTTTATCTGAAAGGACTGAGCATCGATTCACAAGGATTGAAAAGCTGAAATGGTGGGCACTCAACTGTCAGAGATGTATTTAATTATCTGCAAGATGATTTGGGGGACATTTCACACAAGAGTACCAACCTAGCTTTGTAAATATTGGCTAAATTAAGGTTTGCTATTTTTGCTTTGTCTTCTATGATAGTAAACTAAAATAAATGAGACATTCTGGACATTTTTGCACCATTACTACTAATGATCAATGAGTTACTAGTATTCTGCAGGTCATCCAGTTAGTTTAAAGCCTTGGTAGAAAGAAAATCTGTGTTGCTCGACTCGAGGACCGTGTAATTGTGGTCTTTGAGAAGGAGGGGGCGCTAAAGTCTTACAGTGCAAATCCACCATCGGCTTAATGGAATACTGGAAATGTTCTCCATTTGCATAATTTGTGTAAAAACAAGTGTAAGTGTAGAAACATCATTGGTTTACAGTCAGATATCTGCATTAAAGCTCCCACTGTGCGAGCACTTTAGCCTCCTGTTTATACCCCCTTAAACTAGATGCCGATAATGATCAACCATATTAATGCAGAATCCTCGGCTTGCTTGTCAGATAGTTATTCAGGCATTAAGTCAATGACATTCCTCTCCCATTTAAGAACTCAGTGGTAGGTTAACAACCCAAATCTGTGCTTTCCCACAGCGCACAAATTAAGGCGGCTTCTTTTATATCTCATGCCCGATGTGTGCGGAGAAAATACCCTCATACAATGTGCTTTATTTCCTGGTGTATGCATCTCATCATCTACTGCCATCAGCACCATCATCAAGTTCAGAGGAACCAAAGAGCCAGGATGATAGAGAAATGTGACCTCGTCAGTCCAGTCACAGCACTTTATTCTCTTCACACAGTGCATTTCCTTAAAACACAATATATAATTTAATATCAATATAAAACTCCATTTGTGTATATAAATTATGCATTCAATACAGCAGCTCTGAGATATACTATTAAGCTTTGGTACAGTGGTACATTTATCTCTGTGAGTGGGGGTATGTTGTATGTGTGTGTGTGTGTGCAAACCCAGGGGGCATCATCAGGAGGAGGGAGGGGTGTAGGTGAGGGTGAGGGTGAGGGTGAGGGTGAGGGGAGTGTGAAAAAAGGTGTTTGTGTTAAGTACGTGTGCGGTTGAGTTCACACAGAAACAAAAGTATCATCACTCCGTCAGTACTGTGCGTTCCAGGCTGGCGCGCTGAGGTTGGTGCAGCTGGGAGGACGGCAGCTGCCG